>JAHRHJ020003589.1:0-141051 GCA_019776745.2 Taxus chinensis | reverse complement strand
ATTTCAAAGTTCCACAAAAGGAAAGGTGAAATCTCATTATTAAGTTAGAAAATGCCATGGCATGATTGTAGCCAATTTAGAAGATTAAAACATATGCAGCTACAACAACATAATCAATTAGTCAAAGAGGACACTGTCTTTAAACTAAGAAGCATTATCAACGTTTAGAACTTCAGTTCCGAAGCAGCAAGGATAAAAACCTGATAGAGGAATACATACCTCCCTCTCAAAAACATCACCCGATGATTAAACTTAATTCCACTATAATCATGAAAAAATAATCATACTTCTAATTTTTCATACACACAAAAGTGTAATCAAAACCCAGATTTTAAGAATGAAAGTTTTCAGAAATTATTACAAATCAAAATTGTTGGTCACTGTACTCACCCAATTATCGTACTTGCCCCACCCTGCTCGCAATTAAAGATCATTTTTTAAAAAAGTCTTGAATATTTCAAAAATTAGAATTAGTTTTTTGCAAACAGATGAGGAAAAGAGTTTCATATCCTCAAGGTGTTCCCATTGTGCACTTTTCTTCACTAAACTGCTCCCACTAGACTCTGACATTGACTGCTTCACTCTTATGGGTTCAACCATGATTATTCCTGGGTCTTGGACCTATAAGGAATCCCAATTTAATACATGTGATAAATCTGAAATGTATTTCTTAAGCAAAGAAATATGGAAAACATCATGCATTCGTGACAAGGTGGGAGGTAGTGCTAAGCGATAATCTACAAGGGCTAATCACTTCTATAATCTCAAAAGGTCCCACAAAATGAGGTGATAATTTGGCTGCCTTGCCAAAGGTAATAGAGCTCTTTTTAGGCTTAACACGTAAAAATACCTTTTCACCAAGTTCAAATTTCTTATCGACCCTTTTCAGATCTGCATAACTTTTCTACCTGTCAGCAACTTCTTTTAATCGTTCACAAATTACTTTCACTTGTTGTTCCATTTTAGTAAGCATTTCAGGTCCAATTACCTCTCTATCTTCAATGTTATCCCAACTAACTAGAGTTCTGCATTTCCTTCCATATAATGCTTCGAAAGGTGCCATTTTTAAAGAGGAATGATAAGTATTATTGTAAGAAAATTCAACTAAAGGAAGGTATTCTTCCCATTTGTACTGCTGATCCATACAATACATTCTTAACATATCCTCCAAAACCTGATTTACTCTCTCTGTTTGACCATCTGTTTCCAGATGGTATGCAGAACTAAAATTTAGTTTTGTTCCTAAGGCTGCATTTAGTGTTTTCCAGAAACATGATGTCATTCTAGGGTCTCTATCAGATATAATCAATTCAGGTACTCCATGTAATCTGAAAATTTCATGCACAAATATTTTTGCTAAAATAGGTGAATCATCTTTAAGATTACCAACAATAAAATGTGCTACCTTTGTTAATTTTCAACCACAACTAAAATAACATCATGCTTATTTTTAGACATAGGCAGCCCCTGAACAAAATCCATACTTATTACTTGCCACTTATATTGTGGTATGCTATGTGGATACAATAAACCAGTTGGGTGCATATGCTCAGCCTTAACTCACTGACATTCAAGGAAATGTGAAACAAAATCAGTTATGTCTTTCTTCATCCCTTTCCAAAAATATTGTTGTTTTACATCAGCAAGCATTTTTGTAACACCGGGATGTCCTGAGTAAGGTGAATTATGAAATTCCATCATTAACTTTTTCCTTAACTCATTTTCTGAAGGTACATACACTCACTTCTCATATCTTAAAATTCCTTCATTATCAAAGTTAAAACCTTTGTATCTTGCATCATTAGGATCTGCAGCAAGTGTTGTTTTTACTTGCTGAAAATACAAATCAGAATCCATGATACTCTTTACTTCATCCTTAAACTGAGTTCTCAAAGTTACAAGTGTAGAAATATGTTTCCTACAACTTAGTGCATCTGCCACTCTATTTTCTTTACCTTTAATGTAACTTATGTCAAAATCATATTGTGACAAAAAATCTAACCATCTTCATTGTCTTGCATTCAGATTTGGCTGAGTGAAAATATACTTCAGCCCAAGGTGGTCAGTTTTTAATTCAAAAGGTCTTCCTAAGAGATAATGTCTCCATACTTGAAGTGCATGAACTATGGAAACAAGCTCTAGGTCATGGGGAGCATAATTCAACTCATGTAACTTGAGTTTCCTTCTCTCATAAGCTATAACATGATCATCTTGCAATAGTATACCTCCTAGTCCTTCTCCGAAAGCATCTGTAACTACCGTAAAGCTTCCATTTGGATCCAGAATAGTCAAAATAGGTGAAAAAGTTATTTGTTCCTTTAGAGTTTTAAATTTTTATTCACATTTATCACTCCACACAAAAAAATTGTCTTTCTTTTGTAATGAAGTAATCGGGGCAGTGAATTTTGAAAAGTCCTTAACAAATTTTTTGTAATAACCAGAAAGCCCCATGAAGCTTCTGACTTCATGTACATTTTTAGGTGCAGGCCATTCAGTTATGGCAGAAATATTTGATGGATCAACTGATATTCCATCTTTTCTTATAACATGTCCTAAATAGTGCACTTTTGTTTCATAAAAAGAACATTTGGACAACTTACCATACAATTTTCTCTTTCTCAAAATTTCAAGTACAATTTTCAAATGCTGATTGTGTTCTTCTATAATTTTGGAATAGATAAGAATATCATCTAGGAATACAAGTACAAACCTATCTAAGTATTCTTGAAAGATATTATTCATCAGATTCATAAAATTGTAGGTGCATTTGTCAAACCAAAAGGTAAAACAATGAATTCATAATGTCCATACCTTGTTCTAAAAGTTGTTTTATGAATATCCTCATCCTTAATTCTCAATTGATGATATCCAGAATGAAGATCTATCTTTGAATAAACTGATGCACCATGCATCTGATCAAACAGATCATCAATCCTAGGAAGTGGATATCTATTTTTGATTGTTGCTTTGTTTAACATTCTGTAATCAATACAAAGTCTAAGTGTTCCATCCTTCTTTTTCACAAAAATTACCGGTGCTCCCCAAGGTGAGACACTCAGTCTTATCAAGCCTTTAGACAACAGTTCTTGTAACTGTGCCTTAAGTTCTATTAGTTCAATTGTAGTCATACGATAAGGTGCCTTGGAAATAGGTTCAGTTCTAGGTTTGATTTCTATTGTAAAGTCAAATTCTCATTTAGGCGGAAGACCAGGTAGTTCTTCTGGAAACACATCACTAAAATATCTTAACAACAGATACTTTTCCAAGAAATTACTATCCTTTTCTATTGTTTCAGAAATTTTTACTGCATATAACATGTAACCTTTGTTTTTGGCCTTCTTAAGCTGCATAGCTGACAATTTCCTAACTGAAATTTCTCATTTTACCCCTTGAATGTCTGTTGTTTTCTGCAGATCATCAAGGCATCTAATGTGTTTTTCAAAACAATCAAATTTTTCTTTATGTTCAGCAAGCCAGTTAACACCAATAATGACATCATATGACCCCAAAGGAGCAACATAAAGATCTAATTTGGTTGAAAAACTTGGTAACTCTAAAACTGCTCCAAAAAGACATTTACTAACAGGTATGGACAACATTATTACCATAATGAACAGTCCAAGATTTTTCCATTATTCTATTTTATTTTTAATTTTGTAGCTAATTTACTAGAAATAAAACATTTTGTAGCACCAGTATCAAAAAGTATAGTAACAGGTGTACCAAATAATTTACCTGGCACTTATATGGGCGTAACTTGTTTTTCAGCTTGCTTATCAGCTACTGCAACATGTATCTTATGTTGTTGGTTGTTGTCATCTTTCTTTAGAGGGCACTGATTTGTAGTGATCCTTACCATAGTTAAAACATCCCCCTACAGGTCCCCTTTTTGGTTCAAACTTATTTCCGGTCTTGAAATTACTGTTTTGACCTCCATAAGATTTCTGCCCATTATTGTTATTCTTCACAAAATTGTTTCTAGTGTTCACAGCAGGTTTATTTGTTGTTTTTTCTTATTGTTATCAGTCACAAACTTGTTTTTAACTCCAAAATTTTTCCATGCCACCTTCTTAGGTGCAAGTGACGAAGAAGAGTTGGTAATTCTCTTTCGATTCTCTTCTTTATGTGCAGAAATTGCCTTCAATTTTTGTTCTTGCCTTATGGATTTTTCTACAACCCCTTCCATGGTGGTTGGGATGTGTACATCTACCTCTCCTCCTATGACAGGATTCAACCCCATAATAAACTTGTGTATCCTAAAATTTTCATCAGTTTGATACTGTGGAACGTACTTAAGAAGTTTGGTAAACCTCTCCCAGTACTCAGTTACAGTTAACTTTCCTTGAACTAAATTATGAAATTCTGTCATTTTTTGATCATAATAGAGTTGTGGTAGCCAACATTTCCTAAAGTAGCCCTTAAATTGATCCCATGTAATGCTTGTTTCATCAATGTTCAGTTCATCCTTACAACTGTCCCACCAGGAGGATGCCTCATGGGAAAGTTGGTAAGCTCCCCATACTGCCTTTGTTTCTTCCGAGAAGTTCCTTATTGCAAAGTACTTCTCCATTTCACTGAGCCAATTCTCAGCCCCATCCCCCAGTGTAGTGCCATCAAAATTTGGTGGACTTATCCTTTTTATGTCATTAGTAAGTTCAGCTGTCAATCTTGCCTTTTTATTTTCAGGTGGATTAGGTGCATTTGCATTTGCATTTGTAGAATTATTATTGACATTTGCAACATTGTTATTTGTTGCATTCTCATTACCAACACCCAGATTTCTAGCATTGGCATTGTTTCCTGGAGGTGGCTGATTGTTATTATCAACATCATCTTCCTCCTCTTCATTACCCATTACTTGTTGTTCAAGTACAACAAGATGATCTCTTGTGTCCAACAGGGCAGCAAGAATCTCATCAAGTTTTTGTGTGGTAGCTTCCTCTCCACCTAGAGGTGGATTATTTGTAGCACCTCCCCTTGTTCTAACCATTTTTTGTTAACAAGAAATTAAGTTTTTAATCAGATATGGACTCAATAGGTCCAAGAGTTGCAACCTTCAACTCTGATACCAAAATGTAACATCCACTTTTTATGACTTAGAAACAAGGGAATTTTTTTTTACATAATGTTCTCTATTCTAAATTCATATAATTCAGAACACACATTCCATTGCCAATCCATCTCATAACAGAAAACCATATGCAGCTGTAATGACTCGGTGTAACACCGATCTCTCATTTCATGACTCGGTATTAAACCGATCTCTCATGTTTAACTTGTTCCTGTGTATACTATGTATACTTTGGTTCTTTTACCCATTACGGGTCACTCAAGTGTTCTATCTAAGAAGCCTATCTGAATATCTGTTACTGATATTCATCTGAAATCCCACAATCTTAGACTAGGTGACATAAGACAACACAACCAACAGTTTGTGATACTTTGGCCAAAGTTTTAAACATGTTTACCATGTTTACATTCCAAGATGACATACTCATCAAAAGGAATATGTCTTTCACCCCACTCAAACTGTTATCTAGATTGGTCTTCCTTGACTTCTGTCAACCAAACCCGAGTCAAAGTTTCACACTAAATAGGGGCAGCTCACATACACTAGTGTTGCAGTCTACTCATGGTGACTAAGGATAAATAGACATACTCAAATCAAATTTCATCGATTTGGGTGTGTTTAGTTACCCTAAGTCAACATGAGTTGACAACTACACTTGTCCATGTGTCTATTTCTATTTAGTGTAGAACTATGAATCGAAATTCCTCTTATGAAAATTGAGTTAATTGAACTAAGTGGTGTGTTGAAGCATAGCTAGTTGCATCATAGTATCCTTGTAATGACTCCTGTCATTAAGAGGGTACTCTGCGGCAGCCCCTATATTACAACAACCTACTAAGTTCTTTTAATGCAACTAACATACTTAAAGAAACATTAGATTATTAACCTTCAATTTATTATCTTGTTTAATTATCATTAAACATCACACCTAAGGGTCCACTAAGTATGATTGATCCAAAAGAAAGGATTCAAAATGTACTTTTACACCAGTTGAAGGTATGCAGATAAAATCTGCATTCATGCATATGAACTCTTTAATCTTAAACCATTATTTCCATTTATCGATAAATCTTATTCCAATATCAAGTAAGTAAGATCATTAAATTCTTTACTTAGTTTAACAATGTAAACAATCTTGATTGAAAACTTGTTATTTAGACTTAGTGATTTCATAATATTTAAAACCATCTTACTAATTCTTTAAAGCTTTCTGATTACCATTTATCATTTTCATAAAGAAGAGTATACAACCAATCAACATTAATGATTATACTTTATCACATAAATAAGGATAACATACTTAGATCTGATTTAATGATAAAAAGGAAGTATCCTCTTCTTCATAATTAAGGACTATTGTCCTATTCATGAAATCTGAAAACATAAGGAGTATATATTTAATAAGAATGCCACATTCAACTATGTAGTAACTATCCTTATTCCCTTTTCCGAATAAGGATCTATATATCATAATCATCATAGTTATACCAATACCCCAAGATTAAATGAGTCAAAATATATATAATTCCTTATCCAAGCATCATTCTATTATTTAGATTCTATTAATCCATGCATGTTAATATTTAAGAATATTAATCAAATTCAGTCATGCATGTTAATATTTAAGAATATTAACCAAATCTAAGTCTTATGTGACTCTAAAAATAAATCAGTAATCACCAACCATTATACAACAATTCATTTATCAGAGAGAGAGAGTTCACTTCATTCCAAACTTAATAAATATTCCATATGATTATAAGAAAACATTTTTCAGTAGTACAAAATTAATTTGATACATCCTCATAGTTTTTCCAACAAGTTCCTTTCAAGATAATTTCAATACATAAAGCATCTGAATGAAGAAAATGACTTCGTTAATAAAACAAATGCAACTTTCTATAAGTCTTTCTCCTTTCACTTTTCACGAAGTCCATCTGCAAAATTGTTAGCATGAGTCAGTTCACAAGAACTGAGCATGATAAGCACTATAACATTAAAACAATATGCTTTTATCTAACAGTTTCATAAAAGGAACACTGTTGTTTATGAAAATGTTCCAAGTACACAGAATAAGATCAAATTAAAAGACTGCCCAAAAATCCACAATGTAAGAAATAGAGAAGAAGTCACTAATCTCCTTAAGAATCATTTTCCCATAAAAGTAGTTAAGTAATCCAAGGAAATTAATTCCATCCATGTTACAGTCATGATATTCATTCAAACATGATAACATTTAAAAACTGCAACCTACTATCAAAGAGAGAATTAATAAAAGTTATGATCAGACCTCATTAATATCAATATAATTCACCAAGCCATAAGTTTCCACTATATCACAACCAATTCCCTATCATCCATCTAAAAGGAATTGATATACAAACACAAATGACTTGACATGAACATAATATTGTCACTATACTTCATCTAACCAAATCCCTGTTACTATCCATAAAAGGATGCCAACAAAATAGAGAAAAACTCAACAGGAACCAAATGTACTCACTGTACATTCCTACAGGAGATTTTCTCTAGCCATTGACAAGACAATTCAACACAAGGATAAAGAACTCTTGAAGGATTTTTCGAAACAACGAACAAAGATCTAAAAATCATTTGATCAAAACATATCTATTTAACCAAGACAAGAGAGAGAGAGAGAGTCATAACACAAACATGCATTTCAAATGATCAAGCTACAGTTGAATGCACAAAAGAATCTCACATAAAATTATAGGATAATGAAAACCGAACAGTTCCAAATAAAAAAATCACATAGTACAACCTTCACCTGGTAAGGATCAGGATCCTAGTTTAAGGATTAAAAATATCCTTAACAATGATCACAACAAACTCACAACTTCCAACATATTTGAAACAAACTCGAATTACGAGCATAGTCACAACTCAAATGCTTAAAAACCAAATTGCAAGCTCAGTCCTAATGAGACATTTTGTAGGAAAATAAACATTCAACAAAACATGCTTCAGTCACCAAGGAATACATTCCTTATAAACACTGATGACCCAAACCACCAAAATCACCAAGGTAAATACAAAACCTTGATATCCAACTCATGACGCTCAAACTAACAGATCTCAAGGAACATAAGAGAAAGCCATGAAAAACCCATTTAAGATCTGGGACAAACCTGGTGTCCCAAAAATAATCAATATTTCAAAACTTAAGCCAACCTGATGGGTGCATATTCAAACAATACTCAATGAAAAAGAAGGGACAAGAAACTTACCCAGTTTTCTCCCCCCTTTTTTCCATACAAGCCGACCTAAGAAGGGTGAAAAACACAATAAAATGTATCAAAAGTAACTAAAAGGACAAATACAGAAAAATCTATCAGTCTGCCTTTATATTATGCACTTACAATGCTCTAAATACCTCCATCAAGAGTACCCAATATGGGTCGAGGCTTGACTCTCATAATAACAAACAAAAAGTGCAGTCACGAATCTAACCAAAAATGAATGACCATCAACCAAAACAGGAATCCCAATACAAGTATTTTAAAATTTTTTAACCAAATAATATATGATAACACCCATTTTAATGATAACTTTAAACATTACCAATATTCGAAAAAATTTCTCCAAAACCCTGAGAATTCATTTCACACTAACAACATTAAATAAATACAGGAGATTTATTTATCAAAGATAAATATGACACAATATCCTCTTATCAATCATTCTCAGTTAATATAATGCAAACACATTTTTTTTCAACTTTTTCCAAAACCCAGAATCAATATAACAGACTTCAAACTAGTACAGTCATTTCTATCCACAAGAAACCATAACTTCATGAAATCCATAGAAGCAAGAAAAAGAAAACAACACACAAACATGAAAACCATTCTTAGAGACATTTTCACGAAGAGCAGAGTTCATTTAATGAAAATGTTTAAATAAAAGCAAGAAATCTTAAAGAGATAGAGCCTATCATGCCTGGTAGTGCTCCTGGTTTCTCTTCCATGCTTCAAGTCTCTCTGCAAAGCTTCAACTGAAATATTTCCAATGAAAATGCCAAACAAAGCCTCTGCAACTTCTCTCATTTTCTTCTTATAGTTTCCAAAATTTTTTTTTTCCATTATTTCTGCCATGCAATGGTGATTTTTAATTTGCAACAGAATCAAACTGATAGTTCGAATAATGAAAATACTACATGCAGAGCCAAAGAGCTCAAAAAATCCAAATGCACAATAAAACCAAACCATTCCTTTTTCCCCAAACCCATCTTACTATTCCCCAGGTGGTTTTTGCTCAGGTCAAGGCTCATTAATGCCAACAGGACTACCAGTGCCCCCCCCAAAACTCCCACCATGCCATCCCTTTTTAGTTACAACTAACAATTGAAATTCATTTAACCAATGCTTAGCAAGGTTTCCAACTCAGCACATTCCACCACCAGCATGCCTCAACCAAAATTGGCAGTAAAATAATATTTAATGAACTAGTTAAATCTTCCTTATGCCTTTGGAATGGTGCCACCACCATTCACCAACTTTTCATCCAAGCCAACCTCATTTCCCCTTAGGTTAGTTTGATGCCACTTAGTTAGGTTTCCTTAGTATTAGTTTTTAAACCATAGCTTAGGACCTTAGGAATAATTCATATTATAGCTTAGGATAATTAGTATCAAAGACTTAGGTTAGTCCTTCATTACCCTTCTAGGAATTAATCATCATTATAAATATAATCACCTTAACTTAGGTTAAGGATAGGATAAATAATCAAAGGCACTTAGATTAATTATGTCCCAATTATTAATCAAAGGACATTACCTTTAATAATTTTATCAAAACAATGCAATTAGATCACATAGTATGGTGCATCCATAAGATGCTACAAGATGCCCCTGTGATCCCTAAATGCAAGCTTGAGTTCAGAAATCACACATACTGACCGGCTCAATCAAAATGATCAAAACATCACAAAATCATAGACATGCCTTGGATCACTGCAATTGATCCAAGGTATGGTTATTCCTGCATTTATGAAATAGGTGGAGAAACAAGTTCACAATGCAATTCAAGCCACGTACAGTCATAGTCTTATTGGACTGACTTTATTTCATTCACCAATGTAAGAACGTATTTCAAAGTTCAACATAAGGAATATGTGAAATACTTCATTATTAATTCAGAATTTCATGGCATGATTGTATCCAATTTTAGAAGAGGAATTTTATTAAGCAAGGTTGTAGATGGAAAGTGGGAAATGGAAGAGACATTAGTTTTTGGAGTGATAATTGGTCTAATTTTAGCCTCAATGATAGATTTGGTGCAGCTAAGGAGATTCTGGAACAAAAATATGGTACTAAGGTCATAGATTACATGGAAATTGATGGAAATCAAAAGAGATGGAAACAAATATCTATGGATGGCTTGGATTTGAACTCTGTGTTGTCCTCTCTTCAGGAGCAGCTGGACCTCATCCCCTTGAATCAGGTGGATGTCAAGGATGAAATTGTTTGGCACAATTCTAGAGATGGGGACTATATGGTTAAATATGGGTACAATTCTTACTTTGAGAATACCCAAAATGAATTTAATTAGAGAAAAATATGGATGACTGAGTTAACCCCTAAAATTAACTTTTTCTTTTGGTTTGTGCTCAGAGATAGAATTCTTACTAATGATAACCTGATAAAGAAAGGATTCATTATGCCTAATAGGTGTCATCTTTGCAAAAAATATTCTGAAGATATTAAACACCTTTTTATCCACTGCGAGTATGCTACCATGATTTGGAGCTATGCCCTATCCAAGTTCAATGTTATCTAGATGGTACCTAAGGACTTCATCCAATTCTGGACCCAATGGAATCCTCCTTTTAAACATTGTGTTGTGAGAAGACTTTGGAAACTGATCATGCCCCATATTATCTAGAGAATATGGAAAGATAGGAATGATATCATCTTCAGAAATAACAAGCAGCACTGCAAGCTCAACTTTGCTAAGATTGGGCATGTTGTTAAAGATGATATTGGGAGATTCAAACCCCCCAAAAATAAGAAGTATCTTGTTGACGAAGAATACATTATTTCCAATTAGAAGATTGGAACTACTAGTTTGTAGATTAGGAATACCTCAAACATTGATAGGTCTTTGGTCCATTGGATTCCTCTTGAGAGAAACTGGTATAAACTCAACTTTGATGGCGCTTCCAAGGGTAACCCTGGTCTTGCTGCTGGGGGAGGAGTTATCAGGGATCACAAAGGTTGTTTAGTTGCTACTTTTTCTGGTAAAATGGGGATTCAGACGAATCATTATGCTGAAGCCCTTGCTGCTCTTTGGGGGCTAAGGATTGCCAAAGATTTTGATATCCAGAACTTAATTTTGGAAGGGGACTCTCTTAATATCATCAATCATTTAAACCAAACTTCTCATCCTAGCTGGACCATAAAGGACTTCATTATGGAAGCAAGAAATATTTGTCAAAATATCAAGAATATCATCATTAGACATACCTATAGGGAGGGGAATAAGGTTGCGGACACTTTGGCCAATATGGGCATCAATATTAATCTTACCATATGGGATAATGCAAACAACATCCCTAAGGAGGTTCAAACTAGCATTAATGTGGATAATAATGGAATTACACGCGTGGAGTAATTTTAATTATGACATGGAGTGGGTCTTAACGGAGGTGAAAGATCTCACTTGTGTGATTTATCCTCCTTTTTACGGCCACATTAAAGCCATCAAACCTCGCATATGTGGGAGGTATTTCAAAAAATAGGACAGTCATAAGAAAATAGTAGACTCTTATGAGGGTTTCGAGCAGGATATTTGTAGAATTTGTAGGAAGAAGGAGAAAATGGGAGGGGTGCCGTGTCAATTGGAGCCGAGTTGCGACCCATCCTGGAAGAATAATGAGGTACTTTGGAACCTCCTGCACAAAGGAGGCATTTCAAATTTCATTGAACGAATTCAGGGTCATGACCTGAACATTTTGGTTCACTTTACTACGGATTGGAAGGATAGGAGGGTCAAGTATGGTGGGCACAGGGTTATTGTCAACGAGGAGCTGATTGCTGAGGCAACAGGCCTAGAACTGGAGGGCTACCATTTTTTCAGTAAGAGGATTGACAGGGTCGTTGAGGCCAAGAAATTCTCTGATGAGGGCGAAGAGCTGGAGTTTGTTGCTGCGGGCATAAGGGTAAGTTCTATTCCCACGCCGTATGATGAAGTGACGAATATGATGGTCAGATATATTTCTTTGGAAGGGCGTTATAAAATGGTCCCTGTTAAACACCTTGTTTTTAAAACCATTTTAGAAGGAATTTCATGGTCTGTTTCCCGCATTACCTTCTCAACTCCCTTCAGCGCTCTGTTCTAGATTTTCAAAAGCACTCCCATGCTATTCCTTTGCATCAGGGCCTTATCTTTCTATTGCACAAGCTTTGTGTTGCCAAGTTCCCTGGCTTCCCGATTGCTCCTAGTGAGCCGCTCGCTACCACCTCCTCTGCTCCCACTCCCACTCTTTCCACCCCTTCCAAGTCCAAAACCAAGAACCCCATGAAAATAGACACCCCTCTCACTGGCAGGATTCTCAGAAGCTCCAAAGAGATGGAGGTTGCTCAAAACTTGCTTCATATCAACAATGTTGGTATTGAAAAGGCCCTGCATCAGGAGGAGTCTCAAGTGCCTAATAGACTGGAAGCCCTAGAGAAAGAGATGAAACAGATGAAGAAGGACCTTCAACGTATGGAGAAGCAGAAAGGGAAAAGAAAGTTTGATGAAGAGAATGACAATGGCAAGGATCAGTTTACTGATATATATATATATATAAGAAGTTGAACTCTCTAGATACCAGACTGGGGAGAGCTAAAGATAGACATGATCACAACATGGCTATCTTTAAAGCCATAAGTGACTTTTTAGAGCAGAAAGTTTGGAGCATTGCTATGCTAAGTGGGATCCCTGCAACTATTTGGGGGAATGAGAAAGAGAGGAGTATGACCATTTCGCAGCTGGACGCTTCAGACTCAATGCACATAACCACTCTGGCATTGTTTACCTCGCTGTAGACGATCCAGTCCAGAATTGAAAGAGCATCCAAGAAATAGACTCACTTGGGCTGGCGGGATTCGTTATAGATGTTGTTCTTTTGTGATCTTTTTGTTGTGACGTTGCTACTTTTTTGCGGTTTTGTTGCAGTCTATGTCCTTTTTTGCTTCTAGTTGTAACCTGCTCTTGGTTACTTTTGGAAACACTGTTATATCTAGATTTTGATCCTTTTTTGTTGAATCTTCATAGTTATATCAGGCTGGTGAGCCCTTTATGTAACAGGGTATAGTCCCTTCAAAACTATTTACCAATAATACAAAAATATGATAAATGATGTAGTAAAATAATGACACGACAAAACTAATATGTAAAGTGTGAAAACCTAAGAAAGGAAGAGAGATAAGAATAATTAGATGATTTCTAAATGAACATGAAGAGACCTGGGTAGTTATGACTTATGAACAAACTAAAAAAAGGGTCGTCACTAATCACTATGAAATCTAGAACAAACTACAAATAATTCTTGACAGAGGCACTTGAGTGATGGTGACTGTGTAGAGGCTTGGAATATTCTTTCTACTGTGTTGTCATGGTTTCACAATTTCTCTTTGTTGATCTCCTGATGTTCACACTATGATCGTTGATGATACCTATGACCCACAAAAGAGAAGTTCACCTACACAAGCCCACAATCTGTATCAAACCTAAAAAAGGAAAATGTAAAATGGGGAATCATTCCTTACCTTAGCTAGGTCACCCCCGAGAGTGAACTTACTGACCAAGTGTTGCATTACATCTTAGAACCCATGTAGTTCTTGTGTGTGTGTGTGTGTGTGTGTGTGTAGGATTCCCTAGGATGCCCTTATGCAAGTTACACTTGATTGAGGAAATGTAAGCCTATAATGTAGCAATGTACATTGAACATGAAAATTACACAAACATGGAATAAGAATGAAATTCCCATTAACCTAATTTTGTGTTCCTTTTTATGCAATGAAGTATGCATCTGTTAAATCCATTGAAGCCATTGTTCCCCGATCAAACCTTAAAAAAAAAAAATACCCAAGTACACTAAAACTCAATAAAACATACCCAAAATAAAATCTCTTCCTTCCGATCAATCCTTTGAATCTCCACCTCATCCTTCATTGATCTCTGATTGTAAATCCTTGTTTGATCCTTTCCATCGATTGTGCAATTGATAGAAACCACATAAGTGACCAAAAATCTCCTTCACAGTTCCCAAAGATGTTTTTCTATGGATTGAGGCTTCAGTGACCTTCACAATTTCAATAACATCATCGAATGAGATGTTCTACCTATGTTTAATGTTTTTCATCTTTTTCCTGTCGCGTTCAAGTTCCTTCAGGGATTTAATCACCAAGGAAAGTTTTGACTTGGAACAACTTGTAACTTTGGCCTGACCTATTTTGTAAAGTGAGCTTCACGGTAACCCTCAAACCATTCCAATCTCTTGTTCAGTCTCCTTTGCAATGTAAATCTAGCTTGCTTTAAGGACCTTGAAAGACCCAAAGGACTAATTTTAGGGGCTAATGAAGAGGCCACTCCAACTTCTCCTGCTTCACAGTAGATGAATCGACCTCCACAACACTGAGATGGATCCAAAATTGGCAATGCATTTTTCCTCAACCCTTTGAACCATGCCTCTTCTGGACAAATCAATCTACAACTCCATGACCTCTTACTAAAAGGGAAGACTAGGAAAAACCCTATGTCTTGTATTTATACTTAGACTTAAAATGCAGGTTGTTCTCTTTTGTTTTCTTTTTTAAAGTAATATATGTTGTTATTTCTTAGAGTGATTAAGGTACAATATTAATGGTAGGTATGTTTTGTTTTTCCCTATGGAGTTTAAAGGCACATTATATTGAATTTTCCTATTTTCTTTTCCTATGTTGTTATTTCTTAGAGTGATTAAGGTACATGAGGGATCAAAATACGTAGTTCCAAAATAACATATATGTTAGTTTGAAATACATAATTCAGATCAAAAAGATCTTATGACACAGACAATATACTTAGCGAATGCTAAGATTTTTCACTATATCAGAAAATAAAGGAAATAAATGTTGCTAGGTTCAAAAAATTTAATAATTTGATGAGACAATGATAAAATAAAAGATCATGCTTCATAGTTTAGTATAATTACTATGCTCCAAAAGTCAATCATTACTTTAGATCAAAATAAATACCATACGTATTTAGCTGGTTCACACAATTCATGGTACTATGTTTTCAACCCTATTATGTAGTAATCACAAGATCTGTATTGTTTGTAACAAGATAATTCACATCTATCTTTTACGAGAGAAAAAACTAGTGACTAAAAGTTTTTACAAAATATGTATTGAGTGGAACGCCATAACCTAATGAATTGATATCGGGCACATTATTCAAAAATTCCCTATTTTCCTATGGGGGCTGCAATAACTAGAAACTGTACTAGTTTTTAGTTTATGTACTATATTAACACTTTTCACATGATTTTGTATCCACAACCCTAACACTAGGGCTCTTTCATACTTTTATCAATATAAACACTATTTTTAAGGTATATTGTTCTATCAAACACATAATTCACATTGTGATCTTGTGGGATGCAAAATTACAAGCAAACACTAAGCATTTTTTCCTTATCGAAAGTAAGTGCATAGTGGATGTTAGGTTCAACAATTTAATAATTTGAAAGCAACGATAAAATAAAAGATCATGCTCTAGTTTAGCAGTCGCTAGGCTTCCACCATTACTACCAGTCATTATAAATACCATATGTATATAGCTTTGGGTCAACTAAATGTTTTCATCTATTATGTAGTACTCACAAGACTTATTGTTTGTATCATATAATTCACATATGTTATTACATCAGATGAAAATTCTTAGTTCCACTAAGATTTTAATACTATTGAGTGGAATGTATAACCTATTGAATTGAATGGTATAGCTTAGGGGTCGCTAGGAAATCCTACCTTTACCTCATATCAATATAAAACTATCTTTACAGTTTTGGATACCTCTATTACTTAATATGTAGTTCCCATAAGATACATAGTTTTAAACTCATATTTTATCTCGTTTATAATAAAAAAATGCTTAGTGACCGCTAAGATCCTTTACTTATTGACAAAAATGGCATATAAGACCCTAGGCTCAAAAGATTTCTTATTTTGAAAGTAGACATAAAATAATAAATCACAGTTTAGCTTTAGTGGTCTGCTAGGCTCCTACCTTTACCTTTTCTCATTTTAAACACTATCTGTAAAGTTGTGCATCGCTAAAAGCTTAATATGTAGTTGCCATAAGATACATGGTTTTTAAGAAATATTTCACATCGTTTCTTAAGAAATAAAAATTCTTAGCGCTTGATATGCTCCTTTACTTATTGACAGAAATGACATATCATACCCTAGTCTCATACATTTCTTATTTTTAAAATATTCGTACAGTAACTCTAACTGTACAGTCTTGGATCACTAGCCTTATTATGTATCCCAAATAGCTTGTTCGAACTTGCCACATGGCACATTCTAATTGGATAATTAATTTAAATTAGCTCACACTATAGCTAACAATGTTGAAATCGATTTTGATAAAGAATGGAATGTAAATGTGTGTATATTATTCTAATAATCTTCAAAACTATGTTTAGGATTTATTTATTCTATTTTTTATTTTAATATATTTTTTGCTATGAAAAATTCATTTATATGTTTTATAATATATTTTTTATTATCTTTGTATTATTATAGGCTATAGACTAATGAAAAATGTTTAGTTTTTAATTTTTAAACCATGGGAAAATAAAAATAGGGAAATACGAATTCCCCCGCATTTTCGGATATTTGAAATTTCAATAGCCCGCCCTTTTCCTTTTAGAGGGGGAAAGTGAAAATTTCAATTTTTTTGTATCCCACTCTTTTTCTCTTTTTGAATTTTCTTTCATGAAATGTGTCTAAACTAATTATTAAATACCTTGGAGAAATATTGAGTAGGGTTTCAGATTTTTTTAGATTGAATCAATGAAAATGGGATGTCTTTAAAATAAAAAAATATGTGCAAATCGTTGATTGCGGAGCTAAGTGTTCAAATCCATGTTTTTTTACATGCGATTATAATTTTGTTCCCAGAGAAAGTTTCCACAAAAGAAGCAAAGAAAGGATGAACACAAATCCATTGCACACATTAGGAGGATAGTAACAGAGGTTGTGAAATGGATCGCAGATGATTGTTTGAATGAGATAGTAGATGGAGGTTTCACAGACAACATAAAGCATGAAATCATTCTAGATATTACTAAACTAGGTATTTATAGTAAAGGTGTACCTTTTTTTGATTATGAAGATCTATTAGTTTCTCTATAGTTGACTGGTCCCTGATGTTTTGCATGGAAGTCTAATCGTGATCCACACAAGACCTGCTTTTTTCTACTGATCATGCTCCATAGTCAAGCCTTTTAGATTTTGATCTCCATGCCAAACTACCTTGTTCTTCATGAAAAATCACTTTTTTGTGTGCATTAACGAAAGAAATTTCAATCACTTATCTTCTCTAGTATTTATCTCTGTTTAACACTTTCCCATTTCTACCATTCTATGTCTCTCTTTGGCTGTTTTCGTTTTGATTTTTTATTTGTCGTCCCTGTGATTTTTTATTTAGGGTAATGATAGCTTTTGGCACAGTCACCTTATTTTTAATTTTATTTTACTCTGGAGAACCAAAAATAGTTTAATGGTGTTCATCAAGATGATGCAAACAAACCTCTCTAATTAATGCATATTACATTTTTTACATGGTTTCCACTTAGATATTTTAGGAAAATATATGAGGTTAAAAAAATAATTCAAAACTATAAAACTATATTAAGAATTCAATTGTATGATAATTATTTAAAATTATATACATGTTTCCATGTAGAATTAACCAAATGTAATGTCTTCATCATTTTTATGGTATGTACATTGGAAGTTAAACACATTATATATG
The DNA here is from genome assembly GCA_019776745.2 of Taxus chinensis. Lineage (NCBI taxonomy): Eukaryota > Viridiplantae > Streptophyta > Pinopsida > Cupressales > Taxaceae > Taxus > Taxus chinensis. Next base: position 122,943 of record JAHRHJ020003589.1, on the reverse strand, counting down.
CAATAATATTATTAAATATAATTTTAATCAATATGCATTTTATAATTAATATATTCTTTCTTTTGAGCCCGCTAATCTATGCCAAAAATTAACATATCTTTCAAGGCTATACCACGATATAATTGGTTGTTTTTGACAACATATTGACAAAACCCCAATTCTATTTCTCTCCAAATTACATACAAGATTTTACATGTATATTTATATATCCATTATATAAATTCTATTATTTATTTGTTATCATTTTATATCTTTTCAATATGATTTAATTTTAATTACAATATGAATAAACTCTACCATAGGAAAAGTTTTCTACCCTAGCGTCCGCTAGGATATAATTCTAATTTGGAAAAAGCATTTGTTTTCCTTGGCACCTCGCAGATTAATTTTTGTTATATAGAAAACAAAACATTTTTTGGTCCTAGCGATCACTTTTGTTCTTTGTCAGCTGTTATATTTGCAGAGATTAACAATTTAGATTTATAAAACAAAATCATTTTGAACATGATATATTTACCTATTAAAGATACGATTTTACATGTATATTTATGTATCCATAGCTATAAATGTGGAATTTATTTATTATCTTTTATAGCTTTTCAATATGATTTCTAGAAAACATTAAGATTTTAGATTTATAACATAGCTTCATTAGAACATCATATATTTACCTTCTAAGAATAGCTTAGCGAACTGCTAGGGTTCAACGAAGTAGATCTTGTTATATTTAAAAAATAGCTATATAACTTCTAGGTTGCTAGTCCAGATTTATTTTCTTGTCCTAAATGTAAAAATATTATAGGAAACATAAAATTCTAGACGTATAGTTGTGTAACTCATGAAAAACATGATTCTAAACATACACATCTTGATTATGAACATGATATATTTACCTTTAAGTATATCTTAGCGGCATCTAGGGCACAATGAGTCCAAGTCTATACGTATACTATTATATAAATTCCATATTTATTTGTTACCGTTTATATAAAATACATTTTGAATATGATCTAAATGAAAAATGTTGGCTACTCTAGCGACCTCTAGGCTATAATTATTATTTGGTTGAAGTCTTCGTTTACCTTTGCAAACTCAAGGATAGGTGGATTTCGATATAGGCAACACACTTTTTTAGGTCAAACAATCACTTTATTTTCTCTCTCTTGTTAAATACGATTTTTAGGAAAGAACATTTTTTGGGTTAATAAATCTCTTGTTTATGACCAAGAATAGCTTAGTGGCCCCTAAACTTCATCAAGGATATCATGGTGTATAACATTAAGACCTTACGGTTTGTTGGATTAAACAAATTAAATTAAAATATTTTGAGATAAGCGGGCACTAGGTACTTCCACACTATAATATTTCAAGCTTAGTGGGTGTTATAATCTATCCAGTTACCCAATTATATTTTGAGCTTAGTGGGCATTATAATCTATCTAGTTACCCAATTATATTTTGAGCTTAACGTCTACTAGCTTATGACACAACATAATATTTGGATCTTAGAAATATCTAGGTTTCAGTAAAATAAAGTAAGATATTATAAGCATAGTGGTGGGTAGGTTATGCCAAAACATAATAATATGATCTTAGTGAATACTGGTATTAAGAGCTTAGCGGCCACTAGGTTATGCCACAACATATTATTTAGGTATTCAATTTATTAGGTTATGTATCGCAAACATGATATGTTATTTTAAATTAATATATTTTGAGCTTAGTGCCCTGCTAGGTTATGCTACCACATAATCGTTGGAACCGAGCGGTAGTTATGATTTAGAAACTAAATTGAGGTATTAAGAGTTTAGTGGCTGCTAGGTTATGCACACAATATAGTATTTGGGTATTCAATTTGCAAGCATACATATCACAAACATTATATGTATCACAAAGAAGATATATATAAATTATATTGTAGTTTAATTCATTCTAAGATTTCATGAATTTTGGATTTATATGACTTTTAAGATTATTAAATATCTTAAACATCCTTCGCCACTAGAGATGATTCATTAATCAATGATAAGGTATTCAAAAGTCTGCTCCAAAGTACATGAGGAACGTGTCCATGATAAGTATTCCAACAGTGGACTCCCATGATGATTACAAGCAACTTATCTTACTAAATACATGCCAAAATATGGGGAAGAGATGTAATCAGCGTCACCCACAAATACTTCTTATATCGATAAAATTCTCTATACAGACATCCATTCTGAACCTTAATAAAAAACCAAAGACAAATGCTTCCAAAATGATTAGGTCATTCGGCCTCTCAGTGACTCCACCTCAATTCAATGATCTCGAATATCTGTGTCCCCTTTACATCTAATCAGATGAGGAGGATGAATCGACACAATTTTTTCACTTTCGTGAAAGAATGGAGTTCTATACCCTAATTTTCCATTCAACTACCTCGCAAACCACATCCATGAATCACCTGCATCCCCTACATTCAAGGCATGGACATGATACTGAAGGCTGACTAGATGCTCTTCCAAATTCTCATTCTCTTTATAGGGGCAAGATAAACTAGCCTGAAGAGTTAGTAACAGTATGTTTTTCACGCTCAACCCCTGTGTCATGTCAAAAACATTCCTCCACCCCTTGGACTGTTTCAGATCAAGAATTAGCTTCTGCATGCTCTCACAAATATCATTTTCATCTTCTTCTTTGAATCTCTCTATGACTGACTAGACCTTCTCAAGAAAATTCTTCATAACCGTGTTCCAAATTTTCCCGTCCATCCAAGAAGTAAATTGATTCCCTACATCCTTTCCTATCATATCTCTCTACCTCTTCCTGTTAGGACCAAAATTCATGTTACCCAAGAAACCACCAACACCCCTGTCACCATCGCGGAGAGATAGGAAGCACAATGGCCAAAGGTGAAAAGAGGAAAGGGGTAGTGAAATTTCCAGCCAACCTGGAGATATAAAGCCACCAGGGAACAACAATATGAAAGGAGGTAAGTGTGGTATGACAACACCAAAGATCATTGATTAGATATACTTATCATAAATATCACACTTCCCATTAAAACTATTAAATGCTTGACATCATCTTACATGTCACGTGCTTATAACCCTTAATCGATTTCAAACATCACATGAATGTAATCTATCGATGTCATAAATGACCATTAAATCCGATAGATATCCATGTCCTCTTGTCACTGTTAAAAAGGATTACCCCTCAGAATAATCTAACCATTTTTATTAAAATGATTATAAGTTGCTACGTTTTGAGGCCAAATTAAAGTAGTTTGTTTTGAGCTTATTGACCTCTAAGTTAATCAATCACGTTAAATTTAGAGAAATAGTATAACACTCAAGATGTGTATAAATTAGTCCAACTTTATTGTATGATTTGTAAGATTTCAAATTAAGATATTTAGAGCATAGCACCTGGGGGGTACCTTTTATGCCACTACATAATCTTTTCATCTTTCTATTTGGTTAGTGTTTGATAAATTAAATTAAGATATTTTTAACATAGTGGCCACTAGATTATTCCACAACACAATATTAGAATCTTAACAGTTAGCTAGGTTTCAACAGAAAAAGTAAGAACTTAAGAATATAAATATTTTGAGCTAAAAAAGGTAATAGTATTTAACAAACAAAAGAAAAACAATGAATTTGGATATCTTTATAGCGATACATACAAGTATAAATTAGTTTAATTCTTTGAATGTATTTAATATTTGGAATTAAGATATTTCAAGCTTAGCTCCCACTAGGTTACGCTACCACATAATATTTGGATATTGTTGTTCAGTGTAAAATCATAGCACCACCGAATGTTTCTAAGATGTAGAAAATGGGAGCTATCTGGTGTGATTGCACATACATTGAAACATTTCTCAAAGTTGTGGGACCTTGCATGCTCGAGATGGATCTCCAGAGAAGGTTGGTTCTTCTACCTAATACTACCTACTACTACTACTTCCTAATGCTGGAAGAAAATGCTAATATAATCAACCACTGCCAAGGAGACAGGGATAGAAGGATGTGCAGAAAGGGGAAATCCTAAGCTAAGGAAGGTGATAACACCAGAAAGAAAGGGTCGATCTCTCTCCACGAGTGGTGGAAAGGAAACAGAGAGGGCATGGGAGAAGAGGGAAGATGAACACGTGCACCACATATCAACACATAAGCTCAGCCTTCTGACATGCACAACACATGAACATGGGGACTGCAAGAAGGAATACACACATCATGCTAGAAAATGCAAATAGAGAGGCAAGATGCAATGAAAATGAGAAAGGGAAGACAAGAGTTCCACAAAACATGATTTTATTGCTTAAGGGATGCACAATCATTTACATTCATGGTAGGAGGTGAGAATACATTGTAGAGACCATGTCAAGGTTTGAAACCCATGGGAAGTCAACCACCATTTTAGCATGGTGTCCATTACAACAGAGAGGGATCCTTTTTAAAAGCAGAACTATTACTATTTATAGAAGGAAGAAGGAGAGAAGAGAGGAGAAAGGAGAGGAAACTCATATTCAAAATCTTCAACCACCAACAACCAAGTGATAAATGCCTACAAATCCACCTGCAATGACTGTCAGATGTGCTTCCCCATGTCTGTTTGGCATGTAGAAGAAGGAAGAAGGAAATATCTGATTGAAATCTGGTGGTTGAGGCCGATTATATGTGTGCATTGATGATCAGAAGATGACATTTCCCTATTTTCCTCCTACCAAATCCCACCTAAATCTGATTTTGAAAATTCCAACGTGTAGTTGATGTCAACAGCTTTCAAAAGAGACTAGGCATGTGGGAATCTGAGTATTGCAGTAGAATTTATGGCTATCAAAAGATCTACATGAGTCATCTGACACATAATGACATGTGGCACACGTTGATTGACTGAAGGAAATCGGCCAACTGTTCATCTAATTTGTCTTTTCTACCATGTGTCATGCACTGGTTGGTTGTCAAGATTCAACACCCTGTTGGCATGCTTTGATAGGTTACGTGTAGCACACTCAAGTCTGATAGATGATGTGGAACAATGACTAGCACAAAAGAAGGAGCAATGTATAGAGGAAAAATGCAGGCGTGTAAAAGGGAAACAAAGGGAAGGATGCACAGGAGGTATGCAAGTGAGGAATAGAAGAATTCAACTTATAGAGGGGACAAGAAATAAGGGAAGTGCAAAGGAGTAACTAGTATGTAAGCATGTAAAGAGGAATGCTAGGGACTTATCCATTTTGGAAGGAAAGTCTATAGAGGTGCACACAAGGAGCGTACGATAGGATAGGAAAGAAATCAGGCACGTAGGAGGAAGGCATAAAGGGGAAATGGAAGGAGATAGAAGAATTCATAGAGAAGGGGAATAAAATCAAGAAGGAAGCAAGGTGCATGTGGGGTGTGCAGAAGAACTGCAGCCAAGTAAATTATGCCAAGGGAACAAGCTTGAGTGTGTAAAACCTGAAATGTGAAACATCAGAGTCAAAATGAAAATATAAGTTATCCAGATAACTAGGAGAGTTATTTGGATAACAGTTTTGGAAATCGTTTTGGGCCATCTGCCTGCTAGATGAAGAGACCAGTAGCCTTAGAAGTCCATTGGGAATGGATTCAAGTGCTAAACTTGAAGATTGATTCTGTACAACTTGAAGAACATCCCTAAATTCACTTACAACATATGTCTGAACTCTGAATTGAACTGTTTCTCTCATGTGAAGATATTATGAATTGGATTTATGAGAGTGAAAAGTATGCACTGACCGTTTGGAACTGCCTCTGCCAAAATTAAACTGTCATCCCAGGAAGCAAAATAAAAAGGGTGCACATGGGCACAACAGGAAAGGAAAGTGCCAGGAAGGGAGTGCACACCAGTAAAATAAAGCACAACACTATGTACAAAAAGCTGAAAATCATACATGTACTAAAGGGAACATGTAGAGTGTGCGTGAGAACTTGTGTTGCTGAAAATCAAACCTAAACTAACCTACTATAACTAGAGGTAAAGGGCACTCAAGTAAAACCTACAACAGGTAGGGAGAAGTAGCTTCCCTTCCTCACAAATTGTGACCATGTAACTGATTTGGTGTCGAACATGGTCTGTAGCAAGAGTGAGAAACTAATTTGCAGTTGGTTTCTCACCCTTCTCCTCAAAGTATCAACAAATAAAATATATACCTCCTGAAGTTGTTTTGTGCTTGGATCTGGGAGGCACTGTTACTGACCTTTGGCATGCTGAAGCTCTACCTCATGCTCTGAAGTGAGCATGACCGGTGGAAACTCTGTCTTTGGCTCTAAACTAGCTAGATATTTGATTGGGAACAGTCTGATCCTTGTGATTTTCCCATTACTTTGAAGCTTAATCCTTAAGATGGTATCCTCATGAAAAATTTCCTCCTGAAGGGTAGTGCTTGTAGGATGGGTCGCGTAAATTTGGGGCGCATATGGTTCTGCCTCTACAAGAAAAAATTTCTCCTCTAGGAGCACTTCCTCTGAGACTAACTTCTTTTCTTCTAAAATAGGTGCCCATATGATTTCCTCTTTTTAGTCAGAGTCACATGAGTCATGCCATTCTTCAACTATTCTGCAATCATCGAACATGATGACATTGGTTGGGAAAGGCATGTTGGCAAGGGGTTGTTCATTTATGGTACAACAGAGGGGACTCAGAAGGAAATGGGAGGATGGGTGCGAAAGAAGGAATGGAATGTGTGTGCACAAGAGGAGTGGAAGTGCATGTGGGAGGGATGAAAATCATGCATGGAAGAGAGGTGATGGCGAAAGGGGGAATGGAAGGAACTAAGATGGATGGAAAGGAGGGGAGGAACAATTCTCAATGGGAGAAGCACACAGAAAGTTGGGAACATGAGCATTAGGCTGAGATGATGTAAGTTGGCATGGAGGAGTGGGAGGGTTGTAAGATGGTAGTGTAGGGTTGCCCCATTGATAGGGTTATCGCGCACTAGATTTTTGAGCCTCCATTTCTTCCACCCACTCTGTAATCTGGGGCAACATCTCAGTGATAAAGTGTAACTTCTGTTGAGCACTAAACCAACCTAGTACAGGGCCAACCCATGGACAAGGGACCTTGTAGCCAACTTTAGCTACCTTTATGGAGCACTTGACTCTAAGCTACATCATGTCCATCTCCATCTTTTGAACCTTCCTCTCAAAATCAGCTTTAGTAATGGAGTTTCCTCCATCATCAACATAAAATTGTTCTTCATAAACATTATGGTTAGAAAATAACCATACATATCAGTGGGAGGTGGGTTATATGCATATTCAGGATGATAGGGCTCACAAAAATGATTTGGAGGAGGACTTTGGAACTATGGGGATGGAGGGAAATAGATCAACTGCTGCAAATGATAATTCCATAAAGGGAAAGAAGTCATGATTGAACAACTTAAAAAGAGGAAGGTGGAACTATGGAAGAAGAAAAAATGAATGAAAGAAGGAGGGGAGACTGGTCTGTGAATCAAATAATAGGTGCGTTTGGATCAGTGGGGTCACAAGATGTGTTGAAATATGCCTCCAAAGGTTACATCTCAGCAAAACACATCAAACTTGTTAAGATAAAGATGTAAATCTCTTAACTCTTATACATTCACGGTAGGAGGTGAGAATACATTGCAGAGACCAAACCAAGGTCTGTAACCCATGTGAAGTCAGCCAGTTTTTCATTACAATAGATAGGGATCCTTTTTATAAATTAGAACTCTACTATTTATAGAAGGAGGAGAGAAAAGAAGGAGAAAAAGAGGGAAACTTGGATTCAAATCTTCAACCATCAACAAGTGTTAAATTTCTTAAAATCCACCTACAATGTTTTCAGATGCACTTCCCCATGTCTGTTTGGCATGTGGAAGAAGGAAAAAAGAAAGATCTGATTGAAATATGATGGTTAAGGTTGATTAGATATGTGCATTGATGATCAAAAAGACGTTGCCCTATTTTCCACCTACCAAATCCCAATTAGATTTAATTTTGAAAAGTCCAACATGTAGCTGATGTTAACAAATTTTAAATGATATCAAGTGCGCCGAAAGATGAGAACTGCAATAGAAGTTATGGTTGTCAAAATTATACAGTTTTCTCTGACACGTAATGACACGTGGGGTGCGCTGATTAACTATAGGATTCAACCAACTATTCATTTATTTTATCTTTTCTGCCACGTGTCATGCACCATTTGGTTGTCTAGATTCGACACCCTATTGGAACACTTTGATAGGTTATGTGTAGCACACTCAAGTATGATAAATGATGTGGCACAGTGATTGGCGTAGAAGAAGGTGTAAGGCGCAGAGACAAAAGGGAGGTGCGTGAAAGGGAAATAGAGAGAAGGCATGTGCAAAGGTGCATGTATAGGAAGAATAGGAGGATACTTGCAAGGGAAAAGTATGGGGAAGGGGTGTGAGAATTAAACTAAGGGCACGCGAAGGAGCTAAATGTATACAAGAATGTAATAGGAATGCCAAGGACTTAGCCATTTTGGAAGGAAATTCTACAGAGGTGTGCACAAGGAGTGCATGATAGGATAGGAAATAAAGTGGGTGGGCAGAAGGAAGGCACAAAGGGTAAATGAAAGGAGATAGAAGAATGTAGAGAGAAGGGGAACAAAAAAAAGAAGGAAGCAGGGTGTGTGGGGTGAATGGAAGAACTGCAACCAAGAAATTTGTGGCTAGGGATCAAGCTTGAATGTGCGCAACCTGAAATGTGAGACATCAAGATTAGAATGAGAATATAAGTTATCCAGATAACTAGGAGAGTTATTTGGATAATAGATACTGCCGATGTTTTTATATACTTTGAGATTAATAGTCAGTAGCCTTTTCCACAACAGATTATTTGGAGATTGAATTGAGTAGGGTTCAATAATTCATAGTTACAATATTTTACAACAGTTAACAAATTATAGGAATATATTTTGAACAATGACATAATATATGGAGGTTACAGTTGACATGATTAAAGAAATTAAATTAACACATTTTTAAATATGTGGAGACTAGGTACTTCCATAATATATTATTTTGATCATAGTGGTTGTTATCATTTAACATTTTATTGAATGATATTTTGAGCTTAGCGTCTACTATATTATCACACAACATAAAAATTGGTGATTATCTCTCACTAGGTTTAAATAAAATAAATAAGATAATAATTGGATCTTAATGGTGACTGAGATTTTGTAAATTTGAATCAACATAGTTTGATCTTATCGGTTGTAAGGTACTTAAAAAATATATTATTTTGATCTTCGTAGCCGCAAGGTTTTGTCACAACATGTTATTTGGTGATTTCATCACTAGGATTTAATAATTCATAATTAATATATTTTATAACATCTAGAAAATTAGAGGTAGATATTCATACCTTTTTTGGTGCTAAACCCATAATATAATATTCTGGGTTTAGTTTTTGCTAGCACCTAATTGGTAAGAGAATTATATTTTGATATTATACAATGGTACATTATGCCACACCATAAATTTTTGGAGCTTGGTGGTCCCTAGGTTTTATCAAAATAAAGTAGTATACTATTATCTAAGAAGCCACTTCGTTATACCAAGACATAAAATTTGGAGCATAACGATCTTAAGGATGTAAGAAAACTCATTAAGATATTAGGAGCTTAGCCACAACTATGATATGCCAAAACATAAAAATATTTGGAATTAGAGTAAAAGGAGGCTTTCCCAAATGACCAACATACTTTCACAAAAAATACCTCCTAGCTAGATATTACAACGAGACAAGAAGTAAACAATCCTGTATGCAACAAAAAACAAAAAACCAAAAAGTCCCAAACCAGACAAAGCCAAATTACAGTTTATGGATATTCATGAGAGTAGTTACTTCATCATTAACATCAACAATAGGGATTCATGGAACCAACATGTCCACTAACTTAATGTCTTCCAGGAAGTCTTCATTGATTTTTATCTAGGTCATGTCTGCAGTTGCATTAGGGAAGCCCATTTTCTCTGATAGAGGAGAATCAGGGTAAACCAAGGAGAGATCCCAAAACACATATGGAATTTTCAAGTCCATGCTAACTTCCATGAAAAAAGGTAGGAGGGAATCTGCGCATGCTTTTTTGATCAAGTGATTTTAGTCAGTTGTAGCCATTATAATATCAGTTGAGATGAGAGGAGAAGCCACAGAAGCATGTGCAAGAGGTAGAGAGGAAGTACATACTGGGTTCGAGGGTGGTTCAAAGAACTTAGGAGAGTTCTCTGAGAAGTATAAAGGGTTAAGATCCTTGAGAGAATACAATGGAGTGACAAGAGTGGAATATTTAGGGCTAATGATCTTGATGTTTGAATCAAAGTTAAAACAGAGACGAAGGTGGTGGCAATGACGACAGAAAGAGGGAGCTAGTTACAGAATATGAGTGGGGAAATCATGATGGTTTCTTGGCTTAGAGGGGAAGTGTGAGATTTATTTTTGGGAAGATTTAATTTTAAAGAGCAAATACAAAAGGCCTTGGTGTAGGAATGGAACTTCATCTTCTCTAGCCAGTTTAAGGGACCTCTTAAGCGATTGAATCAGAAAATCTATAAAGTTTACCTTCCAATTATATCGAAGATGCGCAAGAAGAAAAATTTGAGGTCCATTGATCACTTTATAGCATCATTGTAGCATGAATTACCTCCTTAATTTCTTAGCAACCCTATCCCAAGGTTCTGGAAGTGAGTCTTGTTCATAGCCCGAGTGATACACTTTTGGATTTTCACAAGGATATAAGAAATCATCCATCTCCTCTTGAAGTGAGTGTTTAAAATAAATGTCTCCCTCTACGGGGAGCCCTGTTGTAGTTGCAATGGACTTTGTTGAACTTAAAAATTTCATCTTGCTCACTTTGACTCTTCATTTCTCCTAGGTTTCCAATACATTAATGGTCGCTCAGACAGAGTGACCAGACAATCTTTTCATAAACGACATAACACCACCCTTATGCAAAATATTCTATACTATCAGGTCATCCTTGACCTCTTCATAGGAATAAGCATCAATGCATTTGATGGTGCCACCCATATTGAATAGGGATATTTTGACAGTGATTTCTAAAGGCCCAATATAGACAATGCTTAAATAGAGATGTCGAGAACCTTCATTCCAATCTTCAACATGTGTCTCCAATATTTCTAATTGAAATTTGACATAATTAGTAATATTCATTATTTGATCTCTCCCATCACACGAACACAATCTATGAATGTCATAAATGCCCAAAAACCCACACATGTCATATCCTCTTGCTGCTACCAAAAGAGGTTATGCCTCAACATAGCCTAACAAATTTTATTGTAATGTTAGTTAATGTTCAGCCAACCATAAAATTAATTAGTTAATTTTCATGCCATTACTGCATTTAGTGGAGATTGAATATTTAAATGTTAGCAATATTAGATGTATTTAGTTAATATATTATAAAGGAAGAATTTCCAAACAAAATAAAATAACTTACATTGATATACATGAATTCATATTGTATAGATTATTAGAAAAAAATCATAAAGCAATATCTTATTAAAATTTCATTATTGACACATCTATTTGTTACATTTAGGTTCTCCAAGGTTGTTCATTCTACATATGGAGATGAAGTGGGTAAGCATCGAGATGTTACAGGGAGCACAAGCAACACTAGTGATGGGAATTTGTTTATGATATTTGGTGAGGTGGTTTCATAAAACACTATTTGACTGGAATGACACAGGGTCAGTGTTGTCTCAAAAAAATGCATCCCCACGAGTCCTCTCCATGTCGGGGTTTGATTTTTTCAACAGAGAGTAGTGTGTTTAGGTCAGACCAAGATAAATTTAAATGTAGATATAATTACATGTACGTGGCAAGAATAATATGCTTATTGGATTTGTGTTCTGTTATAGGTACAATTACATTCACAATTACATGTACATGAAAAGAATAATATGCTTTTTCATCTTGTAACTAGCCTTGTGGATATTAAAATTTCTTCTTATATTGAACCCTTATGTGACTTCAGACTAGTGTGGGTATATATGTTAACTTGAATCAATATTGTTTTGTTGTAGGTACAGTTGGTAGTTGTTGTTTATATTACTTCGAGCATAGTGATCACTTTCATTTAACAAGTTACTGAATGATATTTTGAACTTAGTGTCTTCTAGCTTATGACACAACATAATATTTGGATCTTTGCGGTCTCAAGGTTTCAACAAAATAAAGTGAGATATTATTTTGATTTTAATGGTCACTGGGATTTAACAAATTAAATCAACCTAGTTTGAGCTTAGCTGTCGAATGTATTTGAATATTATAATATTTCAAGCTAAACAATGACTATCATTTAACAAGCTAAAGAAATACATATTGGGTTTAGTTTTGGCTAGTATCTTCAGTGTTAATCTCGTAATGAAATTCCACCTAGTTGGAGGATTGAATTGATATAACAAAAAAGGTATAGTTTTTTGGGATTGAACTGAAATTTGTAACTTGTTTTTTAAATTTGTTACTACTCAAAGAAAAGTGCGACTAGTGTTGTGGATGTTAAAAGTTCTTCTTATTGGAAGGATTGAAATATTTGATAATTTCTACAAAATGCCTTTTATGTTGTACATATAATATGTAATGTTGTTTGACTGAAAAAATATTGAACATGTTTATCTCCAATGACTACAATGCTTATGTAAAACACCTGACATATATGTTATTAGACCAAACATATTCATTATCAAATCATATGTCATCTTGCAAAGGATTTCTGGAGAAACAATTGGACCAAGGATTTATTCCCCAAGGCCAACAACATGAATACTGCCTGCGTTAACTGGAATTGAATTGTAAAGATTGGAGGATTAAAATTATGTTTATTTGAAAGATTTGTTACTTACTACCAAATACATTTTATGTTGTACTTATAATATGTTGTTGTTTGAATGAAAAATATTGAACATATTTCTAAAATAATTTGATGTCTTTTAAACGTCCTAGATCAATTATTTTCACATAAATGATTTTCCTACATACATTTATGGAGATCAATGACTATAATGCTCAAGTATAACACCTGACATATCAGTTCTTAGACCAAAAATATTAATTGTCAGAGCATATGTTGTCTTGAAAAGGATTTTTCTAGGAAAATTTTGATTAAGGATTTACTCACCAATGTCAACATGCTTTTCTGGTTAGCTGTAAAAAACAAGATTTTAACCCTTTGGAATGTGAGAAAGGATATAATTTGTAATTAGACCATAAGAAATATCCAAAAATATACTAAATAAAATTTGTTGAAAGAGTTTGATAAATGTAATTATTCATACCCCTAGAAAGGGTAATAAATGTGTGGATTATCTTTCCAAATTGGGGGCTAAAGGTAGTAATTTTAAAGTGTGTGAGAGGGTATATGATATCACCAATGTCATTAATCTCATTAAGAAAATTAAGTAATGATGTGCTATTGGTTGTTTTCCCTCATTGGGATGTCATCCTTGTACTTATGGTTAGCAAGATCCTTTGCACGTGCAGGATATATGGCGGGATTTATATTAATTTTTCTTTTACGAATCATTTTGGCCATTTCTTCTTCCATTTTAAATCTCATTCAACTAAAACCATGGGAGGTGGTCATTCGATAATTGAGCCCATGAGCTATGGTGTCTTGAACAATAACCCCTCCTTTTGGCATGTTCTGAAAATTGGGGGGTTTAGGAATTTCATCTCAAAAATCCTGGGGTGTGATCCTTATCTTGTGTTGGATTTTTGTCGGGCATGGAACAATGGCAGTATGGTGATCCGTGACATGGAAATTATAGTTTCAGAGGATTAGATAGTATAGACAACTGTAATGGATACAGAGGGCTTAAAGATATTCAAATACCGCACCAGACGCAAGCACAAAATTAAGACTTTCTTCCACGGTAAATAAATGGTTTACTAATAGACGGTATAACTACATTTTACATCCCTGATATTTGAAATACGGTCTGTCTCCACCTTATGAGGTACATTAATCTTGAGGTGAATTATAGAAATATATTTACTCACCATCTTACTTTGCTTAATATGTTTAGGAATAAAATTACTATGAGCCTTCCCTTTTTGTTGTTTTAGCTCTCTGTGTTGATGCATGATTTTCAATAGGTAAAGATTGATTCCCTGATACACCATGGAATAATTATTTTGATTTTTAATAATGGTAAACTGGTGGTGGAAAAGGAATTAGAGCCCAAATCCTGGGATTTAGATGAAAATTTTACTCTTGCGGACCATATGAACAAACTAAGTTGAAAGAATAAAAAGGCACCTCAGGGGAATGACGATCTTGGTATTGGGGCTATAGGTTCTCTAATTGATACGAAAGGGGAGTATTCTAAAGGGAAAGAGAGAGCAGAGCTTGGCTGGAATGTGGCTTTTAATAAAATTTCAATCAAGATGAGTCAGGGGGAAATGGATATGGAAGCATTATGTGAAGTTCGAATGGATATGGTAAATAGTGTTATGCATTGCATCAACGCCTCTAAGAAAATTTACATCACCAAAAATCTATCAAGGCCGATATGGTAGAGATCAAAAGTTTGGTTTTGGAGTTGCAGGGGCGTGTTGTCAAGCTAGAGCAGGGACACAAAGTTTGTAAGTATAATCTCCACCTCATTAGTTATGATGAGGAAGAGAAGGTTGAAGATGATGTCATTATCATGAGTGAGCAGGATGATAATACGAAACGTTTGAAGACAAACTATTCCATTGGTTCTTGGAGATTTTGTTTGAATATTTGTTTAATGTATCATTTGCCATCCATGTTTTTCATTTTATCCTTGTATTCATTTGTTGGACTTATCTAATTTCCTCCACCACCCACTGAAATTAGATAACAAGCAGATTCCTACTGTGAGTAATCAAGGTAGTTCTGAGAGTCTCAGACTGAATACAAAAGGAGTCAAGCCTCTAGAAATTTTGGGAGGGACTTAGCCAAATCACGGTGATAAAGATGAGCCCAGAATGAGTCAAATTAAAGCAAAGTAATGGACTCGTGGAAGGTGCCATGTGTCATCCCGACGTAATGCCAAAAATGAAAGGGAAGAATGAAATCTCAAAACCCCATGGGACTTCCACGTGGAGTCAATGGTAAGGGGCCCACCAAGGAAAGGATCCTTGTATTAATGTACAATGAGTCCCATTTTAAACTAAAGGAAAAATAGAATATGTTGCGTGTCAGCTTAGTGCACTTTCAAAAGATGCAAGAAAAGTGGAGACCCTGGGGATGCACTTGGCCTCTACGTGGAGCTTGGCACAAATGGACTCCAAGCCCGAAGTAGGTTACAAAAGATTGGTGATAGGTCAATGCCACATGTGAAGAAGTAATAAAGGCCAGCTAGAAGTTTTAAATTCTTAGATATTTCAAAAGGTACGAGGGGAGAGGAAATTCCACCCACTTTCAAAGGGCCATAACTGGAGAATTTCTTAACAAAACACCAAAAAATATGTGTCGGTGGAACCATGGTCCAAAATCCAATGCACAAAAATCAAGAAGTTATGATATATAATAAATATTTGAGGGTGTATACCTTAAAATATGATCCCACTTCAAGGGAGTGGTTGGAAAGTAGTTGAGAATGTATTGAATGAATATGGCTCTCATTTCTTAAAGGTAGATCATATGGTAGTGTGAGACAGATTTCACAAATCTATTTTTTTCACTTCATCTCATTTATTACAACTTATAGTGGTTGGGGAAGTAGTTCTGGATTTTTCTCTTCTCTTCTTCTCATTCTATATATTGTAATCTGGGGGCTCATTAAAAAAAATATATCTGGAGTTAGTCATTTTTCTCTCTGTCCCTATTTCTTCTCTGCTAGGGTAGGAACATGGAGCTCAAGCCTTCTTCCTAAAGCTTTGTAGTGGAATTTTTTCTTGCCTCTTACCTGTTGATTGTTGTACTGTGCACAATTTTGGAGCAATATAATATGTCATGTGATGCATTTCATCCATCCTTTGCATGTTTTATTATCTCTAATAGCCTTTATTCACTATTGGTATACTGTGCATATTTCTAAATGTTCATTATGGGTTTTGGAAGTTGTGCTTAATGAGTTTTGAGTGGTATTATGTGTGAATATATCTCTGGCCTGTGGTGCATTTCGTCCACCCTTTTCAGTGCTCACCTTTTCCCATTTCAGGTAGATGGATTCTTGATTAACTTCTTCTTTTCAGCGCATCACTTCTGTTAGTTTTGTGCTATGTTTCATTTTTCTCTAACCCTCATCTCACACCATAGAGAAGATCCAACTTCTTTAAAATCTGGAGGTTACCTTAGGGCACACATCCCACTAACCTAAGGTATCCAATGACTCTGATGGTTCATCCGCAAAGATAATCATCAACAACTTTTCCTGGCATGCCCGGTGGGACAGTTCGAAGCATCCTATCATTTAATTTGATAAAGTTGGTATGTTCTTGGTGAGATTCAGCCTATGGAGGCACATGTAAAGCACATCTGGAAAATTTTTCTGTTCCAAATAACCCATTCTCTAATTTTACAGACCTATCTCTCATCCATCTTCATTCATCTTTCTTTCCACGTCTCTCATTTTCCTTCATTCTATGAAGTTGTGTAATCATGAATTCATTCCCACAATGGAATTCACACTTTCAGTAGTATCATCAGCCTCCAATAAGCTTCACGACTTCTCCAAACCAGCAATATAACCAGATTCAAAGCCACTATGCTTACCCATATGAGCAATGCCAAAATAAGTTTGGCTACGGAACCTATCAAGGACATGGGTATGCATATGATGACTACAGTCAAATGGAGGATGTTGGTCTACTAGAGAAGATCCAAAGAATGGAGGTAGGCATGGTTCAATCTTGGGATACAACACAAATGAAGGCATTCAGGATAGGATGCATGGCACCTTGTCCATGGGAAGGCCCTATTCCTAGACACTATATCCCATGGGAGAAGCTTTATTTCTTAGAAGAAATTTTGTCCCCACTTATGCAGTGGATTGAGGGTATTGAAACATATGAGAAAAGTGTGAGACAACCTTGTCAATGGGTAAGTCAATCACCAACTCTTTATGCATCTTTCCCCCCTTCCCAAGCTATATCATGTCATACTACTCCAAATGCTGAGTTCCCTTCTCCATCTCCTAGCCTTTCATCCCACTTCATTTATTTTGTCCCTTTTCCTTCCAAATAGTCATCCCCTCAATATGAACAAGAAGAAAATCCAAATACAAAAGAAGAATCCAAATGAGTGAATCTAATTCAAAGGATTCAAATCATGAGGAGGTGATTAGAATTAAATCTCTCTCCCATTCATTCTCTCCAGGATTTTTGGAAATTTTGATCTCATGAGCTTCATGTTTGAAGATGAAGCTATACATGATGAAAAATTTATAGACTCAAAGACCATCATGCAAGGGAGAGAAACCTCGGCACAACAGGAAAATGATGAGATTGATTACTTATCTGACTTGGAGGAATGCCTTGATGAAGAAGAGCCCATAGAAATCACAACCTTTGAGGATTCATCAATAATTCCCCAATAGGAACAACCTACTACTCATGACAGTCCCCTTGAATCAAATCCAGAAGCTCTTAATGAAGATATAATCATTGAAGGATTTTTTCTTTCAATCAAAGAGTCTGGATTTTCTGACAAAGATGCTATGAAAGAGGAGGAAAAGGAAGACAAGGATGACACCACTCCTATACCAATCATCAAGGAAGAGGATCAACTATTTGCAGAAGCATGGGAAAGTCCAAATCAGCATGCAAACAACTCCATTCATGAAACTCTGTAAGAAATCCTCATCAAGATTTTGGCCTCATCAGAGCCAAGGGAGAAGCCAATACCGGTCATGCTCACTTCATAACATGAGGATAATCTTCAAATCCCCAAGGGTCAGCTACAACACCTCCAATAAAATAATAAGCATCTTGAGGAGGTATTTATTTTGTTTGTTGATACCATGGGTAGAGGAGTGGAAGGTAATTTTTCACTCTTATTACAAGCCATATCCATTGTTAAATTAATCACATGGCCACACTTTATAAGAAAGGGAAGCTATTTCTCCCTACCTATTTCAGGATTTGTTTAGCTTTTCCTATTTCAGTTAGTGTAGGAGTAGGAGTAGATTTTCTTTCAGCAGAAGAAGTGATTTTTCACACTCTACATGTCTCACTTGAGGCATGTATGATTTAATATTTTGTATATATATCTCTTTTCTGTATTGCTCCGATGGTACAAAAATCAGGCCCTCTAGTAAAAAAAAAGGAGATCCACAGTTACCTATAAGAGTTGCAAACTTCAAATCAAACAAATTCAGAGAAACTAAATCAAATCGGGAGGCAACCTTGTTGACTCTCTCTAGAACGAATTGCGGTGAGCCTCTACGCCTCTACAAGGATCCACTGTTAGCCCAATTCAGAATCCACTCCATCCTCCAACCTCAAAATCACAGTGAGTGAGATTCAATCTCAAAAACAATTTTCTACTCTCACAAAACAAATTTTAGAGTCTTCTTATGAGAGTTGAAAAGCACCAAGGATCAGCTAGCGGTTACAGAAGGGCAAGAGGCACTTCTGAATACTCTAGCATCAAGGTTCAGAGAATCTCATAATGTAGACTCCATGCCCAATGAATAGATACAGACAGTTGGTTCATTCCATTTAGTAGGCTAATGGTCCCCCATGAGTCACCAAACTTTTATCTAATTTCCTCCACCGCCCACTGAAATTAGATAACAAGAAGATTCTTGTTGTGAGTAATCAAGGTAGTTCTGAGAGTCTTAGACTGAATATGAAAGGAGTCATGCCTCCAAAAATTTTGGGGGGACTTAGCCAAATCACAGTGAGAAATCTGAGCTCAGAATGAGTCAACTCAAAGCAAAGTAACGGAGCTGTGGAAGGCACAATGTGTCAACCCGGCACAATGCCAAAAAAGAAAGGGAAGAATGAAATCTCAAAACCCCACCGGACTTCTATGTGGATTTAATTGAAAGAGGCCCACCAAGGAAATGATCCTCACATTAATGTACAATGAGTCCCATTGTAAACTCAACAAAAAATAGAAGGAGTTGCGGAAGATGTTGTATGTCAGCTCAACACACTTTCAAAAGATGCAAGAAAAGTAGAGACCCTGGGGATGCGCTTGGCCTCTACGTGGAGCTTGGCATAAATGGACTCCAAGCCTAAAGCAGGTTGTAAAATATTGGTGGTAGGTCAATGCCATGTGTGAAGCAGTAATAAAGACCACCTAGAATTTTAAAATGCTCAGATATTTCAAAAGGTACAAGGGGAGAGGAAATTCCACCTACATTCAAAGGGCCAAAAATGGAGCATTTCTTAATGAAACACCACAAAATAGGTGTCATTGGAATCATGGCTTAAAAACCAATGCACAATAATCAAGGAATTTGGATATGTAATAAATATTTGAGGGTGTATTCCTTAAAATATGATCCCACTTTAAGGGAAGTGGTTAGAAAGTAGTTGAGAATGTATTGAATGAATATGGCTCTCATTTCTTAAAGGTAGATCATGGGGTAGTGTGAGATAGATTTCAAAAATCTATTTCTGTCACTTCATCTCATTTATTACAACTTACAAGTGGTTGGGGAAGTAGTTATGGGATTGTTCTCTTCTCTTCTTCTCATTCTATATATTGTAATCAGGGGGCTCATTGAAATATACTTGGAGCTAGTCATTTTTCTCTCTGTCCCTGTTTCTTCTCTGCTAGGGTAGGAACATGGAGCTCAAGCCTTCTTCCTAAAGCTTTGTAGTGGCATTTTTTCTTTCCTCTTACCTACTGATTGTTGTACTGTGCACAATTTTGGAGCAATATAATATGTCATGTGATGCATTTCGTCCATCCTTTGCATGTTTTATTATCTCTAATAGCCTTTATTCACTGTCGGTATACTGTGCATATTTCTAAATGTTCATTACAGGTTTTGGAAGTTGTGCTTAATGAGTTTGAAGTGGTATTATGTGTGAATCTATCTCTGGATCTTGTGGTGCATTTCATCCACCCTTTTCAGTGCTCACCTTTTCCCGTTTTAGGAAGATGGATTCTTGATTAACTTCTTCTTTTTAGTGCATCACTTCTTTTAGTTTTGTGTTATAATCGTCAATAGTAGCCAATAATTATGTTCATGTATATTTAATAAACCTTGTTAATAGAATTTTGTTAATGATATTTTAAATTAAACAAGATAGAACAACAAGTTCATGCCTCATGTATGGGAGATGTACTAGTTGTGTGATTTTTTTCATAGAATTATGGTTTTCATTAAATAGAATAAATCAATGTTGCAACACAACCTCGTATTTTTCAAATCAATACTAACTATTAAATAAAGAAAAATATAAATAAATTACAAACATTAGAAAGTTGAAAAGTTATAGAATTTTTTTACTTTGATTGTTGGATTGAGGATAAATTTGAAGTAAGATGTTTTGAGCTTAGTGCCCGCTAAGGTAACCTAATACTTCAACAATATAAAATTTTTGAGCTTATGGATCGCCAAAATTTAACAAGTCAAAGAATATTATTTTTAGCTTAGCGTCTGTTAGCTTATGCGACACCATAATGATTGGATATTATGGAATTAAAAAAATAAAGTAAGATATTGTCATCATAGAGTCTATTACGTTATGCCACAAAAATATAATTCGATGTACAAAAACTACGTCCATTTTTTGTATAAGATTTAATATGGGGGTTTTTTAAGTACATGTATCCTTTTACAAAAAGGTCCTTAAGGCATAATATGACATTGAAGCATAGAAGAGAGAAATCCCGTAGGCAACAAAAGACAAAAATCCACATAACCACGACACAAATAGAAAACAATTACATTTTGTGAAAATTTTTGAGGATAGCTACTGCTTCCATAGTAGCAACATCTTAGAGTTTCCTTGTTCCTTGAATTCTCCTTTCACAAATCTATATTCCACTCTTACATTACCATATTTTTCACAAATAGGTCACTTTAATCCATAACCAACACATTCAATGAAAACTCATTCTTAACATGAATATCTTCCAAAATATTATCATTGACAATGTCGACGATGTTGTAGCCACTGAATTTTGTTGAGTATGTGCAACGGAGGACTATTTGCGGACAACAATAAGGCCAAAAAAATAATATCAATTTTATAAAATACATCTACTCTTCTATTCCTGCACACCACCATGACCATAAATTGATTCTGATATTCACTTTTTTAATTGTGCAAAAATAGCCACCATCCATACCACTAGGCTTCTTTTTCAAGACTCAACAAAACAAGTTCTTGATAGGTGTTTTGGGTTTTTACAAATTCTACAAATCTTCCTCTCATGTTATTACGTATTAAGCTACATTGTTTGTATGTCAATATGTGCTCCATTCCGTCCTATTTCATTTCTCTAACAAATGTTCACTATATTATGAAATTATTTATTTGATAAACAAAACTACCTTCTACAAAATATTGAATAACAAACTTGCTTCCGTTTAATTATCTACAAAATCCCTACATGGATATAAGCCCTAATCAACTATGGAAAATTTTACATTAACATAATTTGGTAATTTTGGAGGGATTGAGAATGCATACTAATTTTTAACATGGAGAGGAAATCAAAATGGTGAGAATGCATACCAATTTTTGGCACGGAGAGGAAATCAAAACGTTTCCAGAACTCGAGCACATAATTGTTGATGCTTGTGCTGGTGAGATTTTTGTATTGATGAATAAGCTTACGCATTAACAAAGAGAATAGAAAGGAAAATGTTAAAAATATAAACTCAAAATTGTCTACTTATAGTGATATGTAAACAAATCCAACTGCAAATTTTGGTGGCACGTGAATTTAAGAGGGCACGTGAATGATTTTACATTTTTTTTCCTTAAATGACTATTTAATGGCTGACAACAATTACATGCTCCAAAAGGTGCACATATTTTGAATGCACATGTACTTTTAAATGGTGAATTTTACATAGCTCTAATTAATGGCTAATTAATGTTGAGAAAAATGCAACATTAATTAGCATTTTTCCTTACAAAATGATTATCATTAATACTTCATTTGGTATTGTAAATAATTAATGTAAGAATTTAATATTATAATTTGTTTACTGTACATAAAACCCCTTACATAATTTGGACAAAAATAAAGCCCTTAATTCTTGTGCTTGCACTTCGACATGGACTCTTGACGCTCGTTTAGAATTTTTTTATCGTAGCCGTAAAATAATTTCAAATATTTGTAATAAATGTCACATGTGAATTGCATATTTAATATTTAACCGTCAATTATTAATATAGGTTTATATATAAATTATAAAAATTATAAAAATTTACATCAATATATATTCAAAATAATGAAATTTATACAAAATGATTGGTATAAATAAACAATGTTTTGTATTTTTAAAGGGAAGTTTTGAAAAATTAACGTTAGCCAAAAATTGTTTAACATGTGACTTATCACACTTAGTTGTGCGAATCAAGACTCACACTTAGCAGTGCAAATCAAGACTCACACTTAGAAGTGCAAGTTGAGACTAGCACTTAGAAGTGCAAGTCTATACTCGAACTTAGCAGTGCCCGTTGAGACTTGCACTTAAAGTGA
Organism: Taxus chinensis; assembly: GCA_019776745.2. Taxonomy (NCBI): domain Eukaryota; kingdom Viridiplantae; phylum Streptophyta; class Pinopsida; order Cupressales; family Taxaceae; genus Taxus; species Taxus chinensis. The sequence continues at coordinate 100,323 of JAHRHJ020003589.1, read as the reverse complement.
GAGTCAAGAGATGTGGGATTCGAGGCTCACACTTAGACATGTGATCAATTGCACTTATAAGTGCGATCACTCACACTTATACACTACTTACAAAATTTATAAATGAGAATTCAAAATTTTTTTATCTATGCTTAATATATATGTATAAATGTTTTATATAAATGTATATAAATATTTACGGTCACCTTTTAAACATGTGAGTCACACATGCCAGTTTTATAAAATGTTTGAAAGTATGTTACGTCTAAAATCACGAAAAACATCTAAACAACCGTCAAATTTAACACCATTCAAGGAAGTTCAGGGAAGGGATTTTCAACATCAACATTTATTGATTTGAATAAGGTATGTATGATGGTATTAATATTGATATGTGGCATAAATGATAATAATAACTTACACACTATCTTGAAGTTTACGACTGCTTGTCTTATATAAGTTAGCAACCACTTGGCTTATGTAAGTTAACAGACATTTGGCTTATGTAATTGAGTGGCCGTCTAGTTTTTTTTGGCAAAAGTGGAATCCAATAATAGTGTTATTGGAATCCAGAAGTAACGAAATTGGAGTCCAATATAGGGAAATTGGAATCCAATAATAGTGAAATTGGAATCTAATAATAGAGAAAATGGAACTTGAATAAGTGCAATGTTGACAACATAGGAATCTAATATTACTATTAATGGAATCCAATATTCCTACTAATGGAATCCAGTATAGCCAAAAATGGAATTTAATATATGCAAAAATGGAGATGGATTTCTTCCAATATTTGAAATATTGGAGTCGCAATTCACTTGAATATGTCCCAATTTAGTGAAATAAGCGTTGTATTGTTATATGACCAATTTATCAAAACATTTAAATGATGGATTTAAAATAAACCATTTAGATGCCTTAACCGAAAACATCTCAAATTACATTAAACAATGTTAAATAACCTTAAATAATGTGAAACATCCTTAACCAATGCAAAACAGTGGTGGAGTCCAAACAGATCAACATCATGCAATGATGTAAGCTGGAAGGTGATCATCAACAACAATACCTTCAAACATAATAGTTATATATGTATATATCTATATGTATATGCATAAACATATACATACATACATAATATACATAAATATATAATATATATATTAATGCCCATGTAATATATAATCAATTAATATTTTTAATTCAATTAAGTCATTATCCATTAATCAATGTGACTGAAAATACGTTAAATTTGGGGGTGTGACAGAAAAAGGAAAACATGGGATCTAGAGGTGAAAGGTGCAGTTCAAACAAATCCATGCACTTCAAGCACTCCAGCAACCAAATTTTAATGTTTATTGGCACCCATGCTTCAAATTTCAAAATTTGATAGCATGTATAGGAGGAAGATAAGAATTCCCATTCTTGACACCTACAAAAATCAAGCGACATTAAGTCCTTGGTGGGTGGTTGAGTTTGGAAATGACATGCCCTCTCTCTTTCTCTCCCCCTTTCTCTATATCTCAGTTGTAAAGGGTTAGACACCTTAGAATGTAAGGGCACCATGCTAAAATTGTTTCCAAAGTGCTTGTGAGTTATAGACCTTCATTTGGTTTCTAAAAATGCATTTTCTACCTTCTATCACTATAAAAATGGTTAGTGCATACTCTTATTGTAATAAAATATGGTTTAATGGATTTTTCTCTACCCTAATTTGATGTTTATTGCATTATTTCCTCTCTATTTACATTAGGTATGTTGTGTATGTGTTTCTAATTTGCAGGTTTCCAATTTTGTTTTGTTTTGTGTGAGAAATGGAAGGATTTTTAAAATGTAGTTTTGGCATGTGTCCCACTATGTCTGACCTATCTTTCTACATTTTCTCCCATTCTTACCTCATGGAGAGTATATATCCCCCCTTTTTTGGTATCATCACCTCTATTTTATCTTATTTTATTCATATTTATATTTCTCTCTCTCTCCCTCTAGTTACTTGGATGTGTTAGAATATGTCAGTTTAGAGGTATCCTTTATAGTGTTAAAATTAGGAAATAGGTAGAGTATCTACCCTTCTCTAGAGGTTTGTCTCACAATTGTAAGGTCCTACACTTGGAGATAATCCCATGTTACCCAAAAGTATGGATTTTCCATGATCAAATCCTAGGGTGTTACTTTTTTGTGATAATAGTTACTTGCATATTTCTTCTTGCAAATGATAGGGCCACTCTAATTTCATGAAAGGTGTGTATCATAATCATAAAGGCTCTTGGTTGGAATTAAGGTACTCTAATGATACTCTTTATCTCATTGCATAGCTTCAACATCAGGATAGATCTCTGAAGAAGATGAAATTTATTTTTGTGATGTATTTTTGATAGTATATTCAAGACATTTATTACATTATTCTAAAAATAATGATAACCAAATCATACCAAGCCAAGAACACAGATGCTAATCAAACACCACAATCAATAAGATGAAAGTAATTCACCTAGAATAACTTTACATAAACCTTTGCAAACAAATGAGCAACAATATCATATATTATTATGGAACTCAATGAAATACAATGAGAATGGGCCTTGCTTATATAGGCAAGGAATAACAATCTAAGAACCAGTCAAGGTCGTAGATCAAGCCATAAATCAAGGAAAGAACTAGTCATCAAAGAGCTAGTCAAGACCATAGATTTAGGAGAGAACTAGACATCAAGGATCTATTCTAGTCAATACCATAGATCAAGGAAAGAACTATACCTAACAACTAGATAATATCCCCCTAATATCTAAATAAATAAAAATAAATATCCATACACATAAGTGGGTGAGGATAAATACAATAAAGGTAAATACAATACCTAGGCGAACATGAGCTAAGGTAAATACCTACTCTAACACCCCCCCTCAAGTGAAGCTAGGGGCCACAATAGAAGTGGCATGTCCAACAATATGAGTCCCAAAAACTAGGCCTGATGACGTACTTATGTACAATATATCCATGAAGAAATATCGAACCAAAAGAAGGAAAGAATCATTCTAGAAGGAAAGAGAAAGAAGAATAAGAAGAAGGAATATGTTCTCACAAACACCCCCCAAGAAAAAAATTCTGAAACCCCAAGCATTCCATGTAACTCAAGGTAGCGAGGTGATGCAAAAGGCTTCATAAATATGTCCACAACCTACTACTGAGTTGGAATGTACTCCAAGAAAAGAACTCCATCCTGAATGTGTTGACGAATGAAGTGGATGTGTATCTCAATATGCTTGGTCCACTGGTGCTCAACTGGGTTGCGAGAAATGTGAATTGTTTGGTTATCACACCAAAGTATAATTAGTGAATCCTATGGGAATCAAAAATCTATCAATAATTGTCGAAGCTAAAGAATTTGCTGACTCATTGTAACTGCTTCCCTGTACTCTACCTTTGAAGATGAAAGTGTAACATCCTGTGTATTTTTGCATGCCCAAGAAACTGGAGAAGAACCAATAAAAAAAGGATATCCATAAGTGGAACTCCTGTCATCAATAGAACCTTCCCAATCTGAATCTATATATCCAACCAACTGAGTAAACCCCTAGTGTAGTGTAGGCCAAAGTTGGAAAATGCCCTGAAAATAGTGTAAAATCCTTTTAGCATCTTGCCAGTGACTACTATGAGGAGAATGTGCAAACTGAGATACAAGCCCTACTGCAAATGAAATATCAGGGTGAGTATGGGTCAAGTACATGAGACTTCCAACCAACTTCCTATACAAAGTAGGATCACAAAGTGGAGTGGTACATGTGGAAGTAAGAGTAACCCCAGACTGAAAAGGAGATGGACTTGGCTTGCAATCAGCCATATCAAAGTGTTGAAAGATCATGGGTGTAACTTTTTGACTCAAATGAATCCCTGAATCTATCTGAGAAATCTCCAAACTAAGGAAATAATGCAATAACCCAATATTTGTCATGTCAAACTATGTAGAAAGATCCCTAAATACTCTGAATGTGGGAATAAGAGTTTCCAGTAAGTAACAGATCATCAACATACAAGACAAGTATCACAATATCCTCACCAACATGTTGGAGATACACTATATGATCGGAGTGGCAATGAACAAAACTAGTAGATAGAAGAAAAGAATCCATCTTCTCATACCAAGCCCAAGGGGCTTGTTTGAGACCGTAGAGAGACCTTCAGGATCCTAAAACAAGAGAAGAATCCTAAAAAATCTAGTAAGTTACTCCATGTATATTTCCTCTTGTAAATATCCATCAAGAAATTCACTCTTCACGTCCATCTAGTATACACCACCCATATGTGATGCAGGGGACAATAGCAAGTATAAGGTGTACATAAACCATCTTGGCAATGGGTGCAAAAGTCTCAGAGTAATCAATACCTTCAACTTGTGAAAAAACCCTTTGCAACAAGACGAGCTTATACTTTTCAATAGACCCATTTGGGAAAGTCATATTTGGTTTGGTATACCCACTTACACCTAACCAACACTATTTCTTCCTTCCTAGGAAGAGATACCAAATCAGAAGTATGATTCTTCATCAAACCAAGAATACTCAAGCTGAATTATATCATCCCACTCCTAATCCAATTTCATGAGCCTTTAAAAAGGCTGTGGATCCTCAAAAACTACCTGACACAAAATTCTAGAACCTGTAGAATGTGTGTGATGATTCCTAGTGGGTGGAAGATCCTATATGAAAGGTGTTTCCTCAGAAAATATAGTATGATCCCCCTTGACCATAGTGACACATCAATGAAAATATGATCCTCAATACATCTATAACCTCCGCATCAACCTGGGATATACACTTAAAAGATCCTCAAGATGAGATGAAGAACCCAGGCATGAAAAGATGAAGAATCATATTTGGATGTAGTGTTTATCAAACTGCAATTTAATCCATTGTTCAAAAATAACATCATGAGTATCATTAGCCTAGAAATCGATAAGCAATCTCATGTCCTTACAATACCCTACATAAATCAAGGTTTTTCTCTTCTTATCCAAGGTTTCCATTTCTTATTCTTTGGCAAAAGGCACAAGCGTGGCTCCCAAAGACTCAAAAAAATGAGACATTATTTGCTTAGTTATTTGGACCAAGCTTCCTCTGTAGTCAAATGCTCAAGTGCTCTATGTGAAATGTGCAATTGGAATGTAGTTAGCAAAATTAACTAAACTACCCAATAGGCCCATTGAGGTAAATCTCTAGAATGGATCATACAGTTAGCCATTTCCTTCAAAGTTCTATTCTTCCATTTCTTAAGCCATTTTGTTGTGGAGTATGAGGAAGTCGAATGCTATTTTTCACCCTAATTCCTTGAAGTTGCCAAACATTCTTCTAAAAATCATTGTTGAAATACTCCATTATTATCTTGTGAAGGTTCTTTATGCAACTAAAGATTGTTTCTCGACCAAAGCCTTGAAGAATTTGAAGTTTGAAAAAACATCACTTTTTTCTTGAGAAAATAAACCAAGTATTGCTTGTAAATTATCAATAAAGGTAAGTGCATACTTAGCCCCATTGAAAGAGAGGGTAGGAAAAACCATCAAGTCACTATGCAAAAGCTCAAGTGGTCTGAGAAGCTCTCTTAACAAATTCTTAGGAAATTCTTGATGTTGTTTCCCTAATGCACAGCTCCTAGAAGAAAACTCCCTCAAGACAAGAAACTCTAGGAAGACCATTTACCATACCATGAGTACTCAACTCCTTCAAATATTTTATAATTAAGATGTCCAAATATTTCATGCCAAAGCTTACTCTTTGAATCTGCATGAGAAACCAATCCTTTCCTATAGAAGAAGTGTCATGGAAAACCCTCAAAGTGATATAGTCTCTAACTATGATCAACAATACCTTGAGCTACAAGTGAATAAGGCTCCAACAAAGTTCTTACTTCTGCCCCATGTGGTGTAAAATTCACTATTTTCCTTGACCATAAACTGACAAAAATTTGATATACAGAAAGAAAAATTGTAGTGATGTTAGGAACATGTAGTGCATCTTGGATACTTCCACCATCAAGTTGTATCCCACTTTTCCCTCAAGTAGAAATAAAGGAAATAATCTCCAACCTCAATTTTGGAAACCTAGAACTCAAACCTAGAGAAACAAAAAAGAATCCTTGGAAGAAGTCATGTGATGAGAAACACCAGAATATATAACCCAATCATGATCTGCAAGTGGTGAAATGAACATCTCCGAACAAATTAAGTACTTTTCCATCAAAATTGATTAGAAGGAGGTGGATGGAGATATAAATCCTTTGTTTCTTGACTGCATCCTCTAAGGATTGTCTCTTTGGTTATCCAAACCCTTTTGTTCATGACCACTACCCCCACAAATAAGAGCATGAAAGGCTAGAACTTATTCTTGGATTTAGATGACTCATCTTTGGTTTAGAGTTGTTTTCTTTGAGTTTAGGAGCATTTGATTTGGAGAAGGTGTGGATTTGGTTTTACTTTTAGGTTTTTACCTTTTCCCTTAGGATTAGATGGAACTAAATGCATCAGAGGTGGAAGAATCATTTCCTTCAATTTCTATCTTCCTTAGTAAGTCTTTCACAAAATTTTCTTGTGGAGTTAGGCATTTTGAATTTGTCACCTAATGCATCCATGCTAGAGAAAAAGGTCAAAAAACTCATTTTGAAGGTCCTCTCATTATCTTGGAAGAATCAAGTAAAAAATCTTCATCTTTCTTATCTCTTGAACTCTTTGAATTGTGTCAACAAATGCTTGAACTTGGTAAGCCATAGATCTCAAATGATAATAGAACACCACATTAGATTGTAAAGAGAAGATCTAAAATATCATATATGGAAATCCATCATAATCCATAATGCTCAATACATTACAATAATTTCTCCCAATGACTTGAATTACTTGAATAAGAAATATGTACATATAGGAGGAGGGAATGTGCAACTACACCTAAATCAGTGGTGACTGAAATCCCACTAACTGATACACGGTAGTTAACTCTAAAGACTAGTAAGCTAACTCACATAACTGAGAAGCTAACTCAACACAACTAGTAAGCTAACTCCACACAACTAGTACACCTAAGAAAGCTAACCCAACAAGTGTAGGGATAACACAAGTGTAAGAATTATCCTAATAAATAAATAAAAGGATAAATAATAACCTACACTAACACCCTCCCGTAAGCATAGCTTAGGTGGGTGAAAAAGAAGGTGGGTCCTAGCAATAAGGCCTGATGAGGTACCCACGTACAATAACTGGGAAAATTAGACACCACAAGGTACCCAAAACTAGTAATAACAAAGTAGAGAGAGAAAAATCTGCTACAAGATATCCTAAGAATCTCAGCTCCAAAAACTCATACAATGTTGAAGAAGTTTGGTGTGCACTATGGTCTAAATCCACTACTCGATCATAAAACTCAAAAACAACTGACATTGGGCTTCACCAGAATAGCTCCATGTAAGGAGACTGTCAATGGAGTGATGTCGAAAGTGTAAAAAAACACCAAACATAATTTGATCAACTGCTACAAATAGGTGTGCCACGATCCAAGAACAACCAAGGAAACAAGGCAAGGACACAAGATCCAAATAAATAGGAGTGTCATGATCCAAGAAAAGCCAAGGTAACAAGGCAAGGACACAAAATCCAACAAGATCAACTGCTACAAATAGGTGTGTCACGATCCAAGAACAATAACCAACGCTATAAGGAAAGTTGTCAAGAAACTACTCAAGCTATAAGGACACGAGATCCAAATAAATAGGAGTGCCAATCCACGAAAAACCAAGGTAACCAAGGTCAAAAATATTCAACACATAACAAGGCAAGGACAAAACCTAAAGAATTAGTATCAACACCACACCCTCCCATACTGCTGAATGGGTAGAGTGACACCACAGATCTGTATGAGTTGCCAAAATCAACTACTCAAACACTGACAAACTAACACTGGGCTTCACCAGAATAGCTCCCCCACAAGAGAGACTGTCAACATGCCAAAAAAGTGTCAAAAATACAATCCAAAATATCTCAACAAACAAGAGAGATATAAATTTATACACCCATAGATACAAGAATGCAACACCCAAAATTTTAGGACTGTTTTCTCAACCGAAATTGCATCCACAAGTGATTACAACACCCTCCCAAATTTAGCACTTTATAATTGAGTGCATGTAAATATTACAATGAGTAAAAGTACCTTTTACATTTGAAATATGTGTATAAAAATTTCACCAATGCGTAGATCTCAAAAAAATACACAATTTCAAAAATAAATCACCTTAATCTTGACTGCGGATCAAAAGTTATGAGCTCTAGAAGGTTTTACTATTAAAATAATATTTTAACGTTGATGTTTTTTTAAAAAGGTACACGTGACACCCAAATGTCCAAAGGGTAAAAGAGTGCATCCACATGATACATGCTTGCGAGTCAAAGGATAAAAGCTCTTATGCTCCAAAACCTAAATGTCACAGAGGGTAAATCATTGCATCCAGAGGGTACATTTCCACCAATATCCAATGGATAAAAGAATGCACCTAGAGGGTAAAGATTTCATAGCTCCTAGTGGATAAAATACTGCATCCAAAATAGAAAATATCTAGAGGGTAAAAGAATGCATCCAGAAGGTACATGCTTATATCCAATGGATAAAAGAATGCACCCAAAGGGTACAGATCTGTGTCCAGTCTTAAAATCATTTGTTTCCAAAAAAAAATATCCAGAGGGTAAAATTCCAATGCATCTTCTGAAAGGTATCCCACTTTTATCCAATGGATAAAAGAATGCTTGTGCCCAGAGGGTAATTTCATATCGTTCCTCATTGGATAAAATATATGAAAATAAAAATTTCTTTTATGCAGGGTAAAAGACTGCATCAAGGTACATTTTATATCATCAATGGATAAAATCTACAATATAAATAAGAAGAGGGTTTCTATGTAGATCATTGATCTTTGGATAAAAGATTTTGTGACATCCAAAATTTGGGAATACAGAGGAAGAATTGCTTTTAAAAGCTTCTCAATCTTCATCCAGTGATTCTGAGGTAGAACCAGAGGAAGTCAATATCCAATAATTAAAATTAGGAATGTACTTTTTAATTAGATTAGATCTAAATCCACTTCTCAAAATATGGTCAAGTTTACAGTCCTATTTGATATGGTTTTGGCACCTTCCAAGAATCCAAGGCGCACTTCATTTTGCATAAAAATTCATGCTGTTGAAAAGTGCTAACAAATTCTTTTATACATGAGAAATAAGAAACCCTCTTGCAAAAAAAACTTACAGTAGATGTCTACATTTATCTACTTCTTTTGATATCCATGCAAGTATATTTCATAAGATATTGTTTTGGTTGATTAAGCTCAGAATGGATCTAATCAAGTTAACCAGATTAAAGCAGATTTTTCTTTTAATCAAAAGAGATTTACTTTTCCATAATTGATCTAAATCGAACATTTCAATGTAGCTTAAATTATCAAATCAAACCAAACAATTAGAATCATTGAACTTATGCTAGGCATAATAGCATCTAATAACCTCTTGGCCAAGTTCAGCTCATAAGGAATTCACACTACCCGTGATCACTTAGTCCCTAGTTCTTCCTATAGCTCCGTTTAAGCGAACTCCCACAATATTGCAGATTATTGAATGTCAACTAAAATGATCTCAAGAACTCACGCAACTATAGGAAACAAGTGAAATCTCAAGTGTACAACTTAACATATAATTCCTATCAACTAAATCCTATGTAAATAAATGATCAGAAATTCCACACCAAATAACATGGATGGATGGAGAAGATGTTGCATATGTTCAATAAATTCACAATGGTGATAATGCAAAGGAACATCTTGTAATATGTATTAGGTTGGTCATGTCTAATAATTGAAATATTAGGTTCTCAAGCATTAGTGAAACTAAAAAATCATGTGTAGCTCATGATCCTTATAGAGACGAGCAAATAACCTAATATTAAGCTTTATCAATGTGTGATTCAAATGGACTACCTTCTAAAAAACTAATCCCATGGAAATAATGCAAATTTTCTCAGGATTAATTATGGAAAGCAATACCCAATGAATTCAAAGGCTACCAAATCTTCATCAGTGAAAGCCATAGAACGGAGCCATGCAGAACCAAATGCTAGAATTGGTATGTTGTTAAAAATCCTCAAAGTATATGTGAGCATTGCGGAGGAAATGAAGTGGGATACATGGAATGTGTTACCACAATAGAATATGTGTGGAAGAAGAACATGTAAACAAAAATCAATACATTTATTAGGAGAATTAAATGTTGGAGGAGGCTTAGAAACTGACAAAACAAGGCCAATGGAAATTGAAAGCAATATCTGCAAGTGGACTAGGAACATGAGCAGGGGTATGAAAATCCACAATGTGAGGATGATGTTGTAAGTAAGAAAGTGTTTATTATAGGGAAGAGTCATTATTTTATACTTGTCATAAATGAGGTTATGAAGAAGAGAGTTTTTATTTAGCATTGATATAACTTGTTCCACCAATTTGAGTAATATCTTCCTGAATTCCACACACTTCAGAGAAAATAATATCATTCTATATACATGATAGATACAACAATTCAACACTTGAAAATTTAAGATGTCGGGATCATAAAAATGCATCCACATGTAAGTACAACACCCCTCCAAATGTTGGCAATAATTGAGTGTATGTAGAATTTTATAATTTCAGTGTGTTTTTAAAAATAAATAGTGAACATGGATGATAAAAAATAAGCACTTTAAAAAAATGGAACTCGATTTCAAGTGGGCCTATCAAAAGTTACAAGATTTTTATTTTTTTCTTTAATATTTATTTTAAAAATATAAAATTTTTTTGCCTTCACTCTTCCTCAATTGATACCTTTTTTGGAAAAACTTTCCAATTGTGGATCTATAACAATAGAAGAAGAATTAAAAACCCAGTACCGAATAGTGAAAAACCTAGAAATATTTTTCTAGATTTTCTACCTTGTTGGCACGAGTTGCCAAGATCCTTTGAAATGGAATTCCAAGATCCCCAAATCCTTACAAACATGAACTCTGCAAAATTCTAAAAAACCCAATACTAAATGCAAAAAACCCATAAACCATTTTTTTGGACTTTCTCCCTATGCCTTGTTGCATCACTAACACAAAATTGAATATTTTGAGATCCTCGCCTAAAAAATAAATCTATAAAGTGGAAGAAAAATCCCATGTACCAAATGCAAAAAACCTAGAAATCATTCTTCTAGAGACTTTCTGCCTCTACATCTCCTGCACTGATTTCTAAGATTCTCAGATCCTTGCCAAATAGGACCTTTATGTAAAGCGTAAGAAAATAAAACCCAATATTGAAAGGGCACGAAAATAAAAACCATTTTTCTATACTTTCTGCCTTTGCCTCATTTCGTCATTGACACAAAATTTTACTGCAATTCATTAAAGAATGATCTCCGAACTAGACCTTTGTAAAATGGAAGAAAAAATGATGAGTACCAATGCAATGTGAAAAACCCAAAAAATCCAAGAAACCATTTTTCTAGAAACTTTTTATGGCCTTTTCGGAACGGATAGTTCACAAGTAGATTGGTGTACATACCTGCATTTGCCACTACAAAACCAGAACATTTTAAACTACCTTGTCGGTCACCAGTTTGAGTTTACAGTAAATCTAGGGGTTTTAGCAAATATCCATATCCAATGGTGCCCTCCATTTCACATAGAAATACATGACTGAAGAAAGCATACGAAGAAATTATGTACATATAAAAAATATTAGGAAACCCTTGGGGATAAGTAGCAAGTTGGGGGACCATCCTAAAGTGGAATTTTAATCCTAAATTTTACAAACCGCGATCAGTGGTTTGTGTTTCAAGACTTGGGAAATTCTGAACCTAAATCCAATTTGCGCTCACGCTTTAAAAACCATGCTCGTGCTTTATTAAGCAATAAAAACTACGATTGTGCTTTATGAAAGCAATGATCATGAGTTCTCTAATACCAAAAAATAGCCACAACCCTCATTTTCCCCACCATTTTAGAACCACGATCACGGTTTTATAAACCATGATTACAGTCCTGACTGTATTGTCAAATCTGACCCTCAAGGCTTGGGAAATCTTTGTTTTTCCCAAAGTAGAGCTTTGTGAGGTCAAATCCTGTGTGAATCCAAGCCAACAAAACATCAAATTTTCTCTTTTGCAAACTTGAACCATGTTAAAAAATATTTAAAAACATGTCACAAAAATGGTACCATTGCGTAGGGGAGACTGTTACTTCATATAAATATTGATTTTAAAGTGAATAGAATATGATAAATATCATATTATAATTTTTTACTAACAATAGGTCTTTAAGACACTTTTTCCCATGAATGTTCATGTCTATGTTTAAGATTGTAAATTTTGTTTCAAAATGTGTACCTATACTATCCCAAGCGTGGAAAAATTCTATACACGTAAAAAAAATTATTTGATTTTGATATCTTTTGATATAGTTATGGCAGGCAAACGGAAAGTTCTCCATTTTCTTTAAATTTTCAGACCACTTTCACGGAAAAAATCATAAAAAAAATATTTCTAAAAAAATACAAAATAAAATTCATCCTAAGATAGATATCGTGGTATCAAAATTTTCACCGAAGGGAAAAAAAGAAAAAAAAAATTGATCATCCAAATTGTGGGCAAACGGACTATAATCTTATAGGTGTTTTAAAAAAAAAAAACCAAGTCATAGAATTTTGAGTGTTTAATATAGCTAAACTTTTCTGTTTTTTAAAAAAATTAGTAGTTTAAAAACTAGATTTTGGATGCTAAAATTCATATTTATACAATTTCCAAATTTTGAGTGCGCGTATTGCTAATAATCCCTACAAGTGTGACTTTTGGATTGGTAATTGCTAATCCATAATGTGAGACCCATTTTTGCCCCCCCAGACTTGAAGACACTTACCAACTGCAAATGTTCCGAAGGCAAGCTCGTTATGGAAAAAATGGGGCACAGCTGCTTAATGGCTGCTTAACAAACTTCTTCATGCAAATGTTGACAACTTGAGAGTGTATTTCCTTTTTGTAAAAACCTACAGTACAGTGAATATATAGGAATCAAAAAATTATAAAAATAACAGTGATTAAGTATGCAGTCTTCCATAAAATTATGGAGTCTTTTAAAAACAAGAATCTCTTATTATAATACTTCGTTGGGTATTACAAGTAAATGTCACATAAAGTGAATAATTTAGCTCAAACAAGAATGTAAATAGTCTAAGGATATTTACAATTGAAATAATTAGGCCAATAAGGGTTGGCATTGGACAAAGATATGGTTTCATTATAAAAAACATGCAATAACATTCTCAATCCCTCCTTATTCACCTTCAAGGGAAACTTTAAAATGCCATAACTATGTCAAATAAAACTTATGCTCATCTAATTCAAAGGTGAATATCAATGTCATTCACAATGATCAATTGAGTGTAAACAACATATGCTCATTTGATGCAAAGGTGGAGATCAAGGTCATCCACATGTCCATTTAAGCCAAATTTTGAAATGCACAACATAACACACAATTTGTAGAACTTTGTAGCACACATTAGCTTTATAAAAATGTCTACAACTAGATCTTCAGTAGAACAAAACTTGAGGTCTATGTCACCATTCAAAACTTTCTCGAATGAATTGTTTATGAATCTCAATATGTTTGGCTCTTTGATGTTAAATTGGATTATTTGTAAGAGTAATGTAACTTTTCCTGTCACATAGAAGAAGATTGCTTCCTTTAATTCCATATGAGGTTCATCTAACAATGTTTTCAGCCACATAACTTCCTTTGTCGCTTTTATAACACTTTTATACCTTGCCTTGAACAATAGAAGAGATAGATTTTGTTGGTCACTTCTTACTACTCCAAGTGATTTCACCTACACCCAACTTGATAACATATCCAGAAGTAGATTTTGTATCCATAAGATCACTAGCATGGTCAGAATCACAATAACCAGATAAATTTACATCATCACAAGAAGAATAATACAAATCATAATTGATTATACCTTTGACATACCTTATAATATTTTTTTCCATTTTGCAATGGTCCTCATAAGGATCCTGTATGAATATAGAAACAATTCCAACTGTATAGGATATATTAGACCTAGTGATGGTTAAATAAATCAATACCACCAAAAGTTGTCTATATAAAGAATGATTAAATTTAGCATAAACAGGTTTTGGATCTAATTTAACTCCAAATTCTATAGGAATCTAAACAGGCTTACAATCAGTCATGTTAAATATTTTAAGAATGTTATAAGTATACTGTACAACTTAAAATGTAATAATAGATTTTTAATTTTTTACAAATAACCATGCCTAAGAAATGATTTAACATTCCTAAATCAGTTAGTTCAAAACATTGTCTTAACTTCTCTTTGATTCTAGGAATTAAATTATTATCACTACTAGTAATTAAGAGATCATCAACACATAAGACAATAATAATAAAATGATTACTTTCAAACTTTACAAATAAATCGTTATCATCAGAACAATTTTTGAAACCAAGATCTTGAAACAAACTATTTATCTTAGCATACAAAGCTCTAGGAGCTTGTTTAAGACCATACAAATATTTTTTTAAGCTTACACACATATTATTCCTTACCAATTTCTTCAAACCCTTTAGTTTGATACATGTAAATTTATTCTTCCAAATCGCCATTTAAGAAAGAATTCTTAACATTCATTTGGTGAATCTCCCATCCATGTTGTGCAACTAGAGCTATAATAATTATAATGGTGCTCATTTGGGCTATAAGAGAAAAGGTTTCAACATAGTATACACTAGGTTTCTGAGTAAACCTTCTAGCAACTAATTTTTCCTTAAATTTGTCAATATTAACTAGCAAATTTATGCTTGATTTTATATAGGCATCTAGATTCTACAATGCGTTTTTTATGAAGAAGATGGACTAATTCCTAAGTATTAATGTTTATTAGAGCATTGTATTCAAATTTTCTAGCATCAACCCACCTTTCATATATGCTAGCTTATTCAAAATATTGAGGTTCAACCTCATATAAAGTTGAAAAGGCATGATAAGAATGTTGACCGTGGGTCATCTTTCTCAGATTATTAGGCCTGAGAATCAGAAACCAAATTTTGAGCTCATTTAATGAATTCTAGACTGAGACACTGATTGGGAAGACTCCCACTCAATATCTACATCCATACATGTATTAGAATAAGTATGATTGACTTCTTGGAAATACATTTCCATATTGTCTGAAGAAGGATTATCAAAAAGAAGAGATTCATCCTTAGGAAATCCATTGAGGCATGAAAGAGTGGAAGATTCAAATAAATGGTTTCTTAAGAACATGAACATTCGATATTATCTATAACCACATGTTTCACTAGATCATATACTTTTAATACTTTTGTTGCAACCACCATACCCGATACAAAGATTCAAGAGTAGGAGGTAGTATCAATTTTTGTGCTTTTGAATTTAGGAATGAGAAGGGAAGCAAGAATACTGAATATATTTAGATGAGATATATCATGTTTTTTTTTGGTCCAAACTTCATGAGGTGTAGTTTGATGTAAATCTTTAGTAGGAACTCTGTTTAGGATATGAACAAAAATGTTTATAGCTTCAGCCCATATAAACTTAGGCACTTTAGAAGAATGAAGCATAGTCCTAGTCATTTCAATGTTGGTTTTGTTATTCCTTTCAACTATGCCATTTTTTTTGTGGGGAATAGGGATTTGTTAACTCTCTTTGAATTCTATAAGAAACAAAAAACTGATCAAACTTCTTATTGACGTACTCACCTTTATTATTAGTTTCGATTCTCTTTATTTTTCATATTAGCCATGTTTTCAACTAAGGCTTTAAACTATTGAAACTTAGACAAAACTTCATATTTTTTATTAATGATAATAAGACCAAGTCATTCTATAGAATTCATCAATGAAACTAACAACATACAAGGATCTACTAAGAGAAGGTAACTTCTAAAGGATCTCTTACATAACTATGGATTAACTCAAGCAAGTTAGAGGAATTAGACTGATGATTTTTATGAGGAATGGTTCAACATGTTGCTTACCACACAAGAAACATTCAAAAGATCTGGTAATTTTTCACTTAGGGATACCTATAACAAGGTTAAGGCGGGACATTTCATAATAACCCGTTTAAATTCACTTTCCCAAGCCTTTCATGTCATAATTGAACATCATTACAAGAAGAAGAGGAAAGACAAGATTTCAACAAACAAATCATTCAAAAATATACAAGTCATTCTTATGAAAACCATCAACAATAATAATCTTACCAAGGTCATTCTTTACATACTATTTATCTTTTAATAACACAACTTTATAGTTTTCTCTTAGTAGTTGAGAATAAGATAAAAGGTTCTTCTTTAAGTTAGGAACAAATAAAATGTTACTAATGGTTCCATTTGCTAACTTAACATTTCCACGACATTTCAGAACCTAACTGACAGACAGTATCACCTCAAATAATATATTCTCATGACATTCTACAAAATCAGAAAGAAGATCATGAATAAATGCCATATTCCTAAAAGCACCAATATCTAGAATTTATTTATCGTCATTGGAGGCTCAAAGGGCAATATAAAGATTAATAGTTTTTTCAACATTATTAGCTTGGCTTTTAAATTGATTATGATTTTTATTCTTCTTTTCATTGTTTAATTTCTTATTTTTAGCATTATTAAGAACCTTATTAAATTTAGAGAAGAAATTAGTTGCTTTATGACCAAATTTACCACATTTGATACATAACCCATTAAAATTAACTTGAATCTTTTGATTATTCCTAGGTTTGAACTTAGATTTAAGGTTTGAATGTTGTTATTATTATTTTTGAAAGACTTATGATTTTTGGAGAATAATGCTTGAAAGGCATTCTATTTTGAGTAAAAATTTTCCATTACTCTTTCTTCTTTAACTAGGAGAGTAAAAAAATTATTAAACTAGGTAAATCATATTCATTTTGATACCTAGAATTCAAAATAGAATGTAGTTTGTAAACGTTTCATGAATGTTAATATGAATGATAAAATATAACTTGTCTAAAAATAATTGACAACCCAACCATCTAATTGAGCCTTAATGTTCTTAATTTTTGTTAGATAATTAACTATATTTTCATATCCTTTCATTGGAGTTATAAATAGTTCCATAATTAGTTTAATTATCTTAGAGAGGTGACTACCCTCATGCATAGTTTACAATTGAATTTAGGCATCAAATGGAGACTCCATATGTCCAATATGTAACAAAAATTCATCTTTGATACTATGCAATAAAATTCACATGTCCTCTTGTGATTTTTGGGAGAAGATACTCAATTTCTCAAGTGTAGCTTGTCTCCCAGTTGGTCATTTTTCAATGCCACTAAATAAATCTCATAAGTTTCTAGCTATAAAGATAGATTTAAGCCTAACTCTCTAGATATTATAATTAGAACTGTTTAAAATATGAGATTAATCCATTAAATTTTTATATGAACTACCCATATTTATAAAAAAAATAGTAAAATTGAAAAAAGTTATGTGGGTTTTAGGAGTTTCAGTTATCCATGGGTAGAAGAAAATAACTTCAGTAGATTTAAAACAAAGGAAAAACTTGAAACTTTAATAGAAACACTATAAACAGGTATGGAAACCAAGAAATGAAGCCACAAAACACATAGAAAAAACCATGAGATACTGTAATGAATTAGCAAAAAAGTTATGATGATTTCAAATTTTAACAGGCCACATGACAAAAAAACAATATTAAGTGGGTTTTTGGAAAAAAAATTAGAGTTCTGCGGAATAAGAAAATTCGTGGAACAAAGACAACTGGTAGTGGAACAAATAAGTTTGTGAGACAAAGAAAAAATAATACTAGTACTTTGGAGTCCATAGAACACAAAAATCTAAAGCCCACGGGATGCTTAAAGTCTGCAGGATAAACATGAGGTCCACGTAACAAAGGGAGTTATGTTCCACATATTTTTTATGATATTTTTGAGCTATGCGGTATAGGAAAAGGACACGAAACAAAGACACAATGTTTTGTGGAACAAGGGATTCTGCGAAACAAAGTAAAAAAGGTCATGGGAGACTGAAATTCCACTAAAAAGTAATAGGTCTGTAGGAAAAATAAAATCCAAAAATCATAGAAAACAATCCACAAAACAATGTAAAAGATCTGTGGAACAAGGGGAGTCCACAAAATAAAGAAAAAAGTATGCTAGAAAAAGAGAGTCCACAGAACAAAGGACTAATGCCACAGGATAATGAAGGTTTGTGGAACAAGGAAAATTTTGTGTAACACTATAGATAGCTATAGAACTAAAAAATGTCATGCAAGATTATGAAGAGATGCGTAAAAATAAAAATTCCATGCACTAATACTATGAAAATTTGTACCTTGAGAACTTTTGTAAAATTCTCCCAGTATTCAGTTACACTTAACTTAGACTAAATTCTGAAATTTTGTCATTTTTTTAATCATAATAGAGCTGTGGCAACCAGTGTTTCCTAAAGTAGTCCTCAAATTGATCCCATGTAATGCTTTCTTCTTCAATGTTCAATTCAGCCTTACGATGTTCCACGAGGAGGATACTTCATGAGAAAGCTGGTAAGCCCCCCTTACTGATTTGGTTTCTTCCAAGAAGTTCCTTATTGTAAATTACTTCTCCATTTTGTTGAGCTAATTCTCAGCCCCATCCCCCAGTGTAGTACCATCAAACTTTGGTGGACTTTTCCTTTTTATGTCATTAGTAAGTTTAGTTTCCAATCTTTCCTTTTTATTTTTTAGGTGGATTGGGTGCATTTGCATTTGTATTTTTTGAATTATTATTGGCATTTGCAACATTATTATTTGTTGCATTATTGTTATCAATGCCAATATTTCCAGCACTAGAATTATTTCTCGGAGGTGGCAGATTATTATTATCAGCATCATCTTCCTCCTCTTCATTTCCCATTACTTTTTTTTCAAGTGTAACATCCTCATTTATGACTTAGAAAACAAGGAAATTTTTTTAAACACATAATATTCTCTATTCTAAATTTACATAATTTAGAACACACATTCCTTTTTAATCCATCACATAATAGAAAACCATATACTATTGTAATGACTCAGTGTTATACTAATCTCTCATTTCATGACTCATATTTTAGACCGATCTCTCACATTTATCTTATTCTTGTGTATATGAAGTATACTTTTGTTTCTCACCCTCAACATGTCATTCAAGTGTTACTGTCTAGGAAGCCTATATGAGTATCTGTTACTGATACTCATATGAAATCTCACAACCTTAGACCAAGTGACATAAGAAAATTTAACCAACATCTTGCGATACTTTGGCCAAAGTTTTAAACATGTTTACCATGCTTACATTCCTGGATGACATACTCATCAAAAGGAATATGTATTTCACCCCAATCTATCTGTTATCTAGATTAGTCTTTCTTGACTCCCGTCAACCAATTCCAAACAAATATTTTACACTAAATAGAGACATCTCACATACCCTAGAGGTACAGTCTACTTGTGTTGAATAAGGGTAAGTAGACATACTTGAATCAACTTATGTTGATTCAAGTTTGTTTATTCACCCTAGGTCAACATGAGTTGACCACTACATTCAACTATATGCTTATCTCAGTTTAGAGTAAAACTATGAACTAAAATTCCACTTATGACAATCAAGTTATAGGATATGAGAGAGAAAATGAGGCATAGTGGCTACTTCATGGTATCCACCTAATGAATTTCTTCATTAGGTGGGTACTACACAGCAACAACTATACTGCAGTAGCCCACTAAGTACTTATAACTTGAATTTCATACTTAAGAGTCAATTGTTTAATAAACTTACACTTTTTAATTAATTTAATTTACATAACACACGTACCTAAGGGATCAAATACATTTGAAAATATATTTCCTTTATTAAGGTTATTGTAATGTATCCTTTCAACAATTGAGTCTATGTAGATCAAATGTGCATTATGTTATGGACTCATAATTAATTAACAATTCGTTCATTTGATTCACATAACTCAATCAAAGTTAAGAAGAAGATCGTGATCAAGTCTTCCTTTGAAATTTGTCTAATAATATGCATATGTATAATCCAAGGATTGACTTAATGATTTTCTTTTCATGAATTTCCATTCTTATCTTATTCTAGGTATCTTCTCTCTTTTCCATTTATTGGTTCATGTATAAAATAAATCGCTTTGTTTTTCAACATTTATAAATTCAACTTATCAATCTATGTTAAGATCACAACAATATCCTTATTAATCTAACCCAATGTTATATGTTGATTCACAAGTAAATAGATTTAATACCCATTAAGGTGTTGATTTAATCATTAACATTTGATAAAATCCATATCCTTGTCCATTAAAAAATGAGATAAATAAATTCCTTCTTTATCCACTTAGGATCTTATAGATTCATTTACTAGTTCTAAACACATTTATTTGGTTCAATTCTGATAAGGAATAAACTAATTACAGAATGCTTGTAACATATTATCCACTCAGTCTTAGTAAGTAACTATATCAAAATTATATTTTGATCAGTTTACTATGATAGTTTATAATAAGGACCCCATTAAATAGTTCCCCATTTTATTCCTTTCATAACCCCAAGTTATCTACTATGTCATGTGTACTTTGACATAGATAATTCATCAAATCATCATAGAATAAAACTAATACATTTATCATACAACTCTTAACCAAATAACAAGTCAATTTGACAAGGCAGAAATCGATTACTCAAAATCTATAAGTATTTCATAAACATTTTAATAATAAAATAATAACATTTTCCAACCATTACAGTTTACAATGGTATTAGGCCTTCATGACTCACAACATAATCCTTTCGTAACTTCAACAATTTTGAATATCCAAAATCAAACATCATTAGTAAAATAAATGTAATTTACTATAAGCCGTTCGCCTTTCACTTCTCATGAAATCCATCTACACATTGTTAGCATGTGTCAGTTCACAACAATTGAGCATGATAAGATCTAACACATTAAAATTAATATGCTCCCATATATCATTTTCGTGAAATCAATCCTTCTAATTTAGGAAATTGATCTAAGTTTCCACCCTTAACATATTTTAAAAGATAACACAAAATACCATAAGAAAAGGTGTCAAGACTTAATTTTGTACCTTTGTAGAAGAACTAGAGATAGATTAATAACTACTCAATCTACACTTCAAAATCATGAACTAACGAAAATTACAATCATCATAATGAAAAATAATTCACAGAAAATTGGAGTTAGTTACCTAGCGGTCAATCATTATTTCATTTACAATAAGTTCATAAATTGATTCAACATATCCACAATCTTAACCACCTAAGAAAATTAATAGACAAAACGAGAACGTTGACTCAACACTAAGCCTTAACCTATCCACTCACTTATTGTAACCAGCAGTTAAGAACCTAAGATGATCAAAAGACCAAGTAAAATTGAGTTAAACCTATGCAAGAATTCTGTATTCTTTTTTCAATACTGCCAAATCACCCAACTTATCATTACGTGGAGTTTAAACTGTCTAAGATCAAAAAGTATCCCATCTAGTAGTAGCTCAACACTAGGTCAGAGCCAGTACAGATATATGTACCCATGGAAACCAACTTACTTTGGACAGTAAGAATTCAACAACCCAAAACAACCAACTTCTGAGAGTTTTTGACATGTTAACATGATTCACAATGTGGATTGATGGTATTTCTTCTAGATAACAGGAACAAGATAATTTAATAAAAAACAATCCATAATGAAATTTCAGCAAGAAGTCAAACTCATCTTAACAACCTAGATTTGGATGATCATTCATGATAAATAAATTCATTTCTCAATAGGATAACTTGAAGTTAAAACCAAAATCATTTAAGAGATCAAAACATCTCCCCTCTATACTTACAGAAGGATACAATCGACTCGTCCCAAGCCAAGACTCAATTTACCTTACCTCCCTAAAAAGGGGGTTTAACACTTCACATAAGATACAATCATAGTAATAAAAATACATATATGATTTAATTTCAAAGCTAGGAAGATTTACAAAAATACCTCGACCCAGATTTGGGGATTTATAGTTTTAACGACCCAAAAATAAACCACAACCAATTGTTTTCATGTCACATGATATAAGTTCAAACCCAAAAATTATTCTAATGTTTCCATTTAATATGCACAAAACAACAATTCAAACATTATCAAACTCGCAACCACTGGTATAACTCCAGACATAAATTCATTAGAACATAAATCCAAGAACAAAACCAAACCATGTCCATCAAACAAAGGGTGCATGCCATATTAATCACGAGATAAGACAGTGAACTAGAGATATATAATATTCCATGACCATATTTTCAAGAAAGAATAGTATTTACATGAAGATAAAAATATTGACATCTTTAAACAAACATCTCAGTACCTAAACTAAAGAAATCAAACTAATATTCAATTCCAGAAATAAACAGAGTTATTTTCATGAAAATGATAAATGTAGCAGAAATCCATAATGGGTTAGATCTTATCATGCCTGGTAATGGTCTTGTGGAATGTTTCTTGTTTCCTTGAGTTTCCTTTTAGGATTTTGCAGTAAAATCCACAAGAAATCATGCACTTAAATCCATAGAAACCCATCACTCCTTTTGTCCATTGTATTTATAGAAACTATAATAAATTCCTTCCACTATCTCAACCACGCAATGACGACATTAAGAATGCAACTGAATCAAACTTCCAGTTCAAAAAATGATAAAATGAAATGTAAAGAAATTGAGCTTGAATAAAGAAAATGGAAAACAAAACCAACCTTCCCCTTTTTCCACCAAACCATCCTCCAATTTTCTAGGTGGTTTTCACTCAAGGCAAGAACATTGAATGTGAGCAAGACTACTAGAGCCTCAACTTTTTCCCGCCCACTGCCAACTAACTCTTAGTTACAACCATCTATTAAGGTTGTGTTTAACTATAGTTTTAGAAATTTCAATTTAGTATTATTCCCTCATAGACCAAGTTCCTGCCAGTATTGGTGGTTCATAAATTAAATGCAAAATTTAAAATCCAGTACGCATTTGAATTGGTTCGACCGACCATCCAAACTCACCCGCCATCAAGATAACCATAGTCACATTTAGGCTAGGTCGATGCCATGTAGGTTAGTCACCCTTTGCCTAAGTTTTAATCCATAACTTAGGACTTTAGGAAATATTTTTGATTATATTAGGAATTATAAAATTTGAACCAGACTTGCACAAGAAATAATTCTGAAATGCACGGGATGTATTATTCCAATAATAGGAGGATATTAATACACAATGCTTGATCCTATTAAAAAGGATTCAAGGCTTATCTTGTAGAGTATCCCTATTATCCCTCTTAGATGAGTTGTGTGATACAACTCATTATACACACACTAGAATAAACCTCTAGTTCACACTATAGTTATAATTTTCCTAACAATCACCCCCTTAGTGTGAACATGGGGAAAGTTATCTCCTGTACTTGCTCATGTTTTACATATGGTTTTACAATTGGTTAACCACTAACCACAAGAAGGTTTTCTAGGAAAACCAACAACCATATCTGTATGTGTTTTTCAAGAGATCCACAAACTCTCAAGAAGGTTTTAGAATGGAACCAACAACCATTTCATAGCACAGTACATTATTTTTGCTCTCATCATTTTCAATATAGAAGAGGAGATTGTAGAAGGAAAGAAACATGTTTTGAACAGGAATGGGACTTCTATTCATTATTACAACAGAAAATAAACACACAACACAACTGAAAGAAGGTCACCAATATGCTGAGCAATCTCTTTGTTGGTGACTAACAAGAGATGTTGTTTTCCTCCTCCTCCTTGCCTCCAGCCTCCGAGTGTTTCTAGAACAGAAAGTCATCAGAATTGTAGTCAGGTTCTTCTAGTGCTAGTTCTTCTGTTTCTGATTCTTCTTCAGCAGCTACATTTTCCTCTTGCATTTTAAGCTTTCCTTTTATGATGTCTTTGGCACAAGTAATATAGAAAGAAGCTCTATGTCCTTTTCTCTTGCAATAATAACATTCTGTTTCTTCTTTGTTCTTTGAAAAATTTGTATGTCTTTTGTTTGTATAGAGGGCATTTTCTTCTTGAATGTCTTCTTTTGTTCTTTTCTCCTCAGCTAGGAGTGCAGAAATCATGTCTTCTAGTGATTGTGAGGGCATCTGTCCGAGAGTGAAAATGACATTACTATATTTAGGAAGAAGATTGTTTAGAAGTATGGCTTTAGCATCTTCGTCATCTACTACAACTTTTACTTCTGCAAGTTGCCTTATGAGTGATCTCAGTTCATTGATGTGACTTGACATTGTCACATTATCATTCATTTTGAGTTTGAATAATTGAAGTTTTAATGAAAATTTTGCATTGACTGCATTTGAACCAAAAGTTTTGCTGAGTAGTTCCCATATTTCTTTAGCAGATTTTTCCAGATCCACATAGTGTAGCTCAGTGTCAGATAGGGAAAGTCCTATTATTGCTTTTGCCTTATCATTCCTTGTTTCCCACTCTATTAGTTTTGCAGCGTCTGTGGGTTTTGATTCTTCTCCTGATACAATCCTCCATAGATTTTTATGCATTAATTGCATTTGGATTTTAACTTTCCAAGTGTGAAAGTTTAATCCGTTGAACTTATCTAGTGGAATTTCCATTATACCTTAGAGCGTCGGTTTCGACCGATAATGCACTCTTCAATTTTTTTTCTTTTTTCTTTTTCCAGGGTGTCGAATATAATCGGGAATGCACCCTTTACAATATATATTAAAAAAGTAATCACAAAAAATTACATTTATATATATATATTTTATACTATAATAAATCATTTTCCAAAAATAAATAATTGGTCTAGCAAGCAACAATTATAGGATCAATGAGTAGGGATTAAAAAAATACACATATTCAAAAAAAACAATCCCTCAATCTAAGTTACGAATCTTAAAAGTTTAAAATGTAAAATCTTTCCGGACTCTTTCCAAAAATGGCAATTTTTTTTCTTTCCTTGCGTTTTTTTCACTACGTCCAAAAAAGGAAAGAAATGGATTTACCTTTCATAATGCAAATCTTAGTCGTTTGATTAAAAAAAACTTCACACAAAATTTGATCTTTGTTGCAGGTGCATACAGAGGTCAAAAATGTTGAATCCGAAGAGGTAGATGCCAATATCAATGTGGAG
The DNA here is from genome assembly GCA_019776745.2 of Taxus chinensis. Lineage (NCBI taxonomy): Eukaryota > Viridiplantae > Streptophyta > Pinopsida > Cupressales > Taxaceae > Taxus > Taxus chinensis. The sequence continues at coordinate 75,031 of JAHRHJ020003589.1, read as the reverse complement.
AAATGACCAGCAGTCGCTCACTTCTTAGACACTCATTTGGGAGAGGAAAATGTGGCAAAAAATAGATCGCAAGAACACATAGATCATAGGAACATGCAGATCGCACAAACACAGGTCACAGATTTCATTCAATAAACAGGATTACAATCACTGATTTAATAGAAATTACATTGTTGTATTCAGATTTATTCCCAACAATGAGACAAAATCATTCCAGATCTAAATGCCTCATAAACTTTCATGGCAGCCTGCTCCGATACCAAATATAAACTTTGAACCAAACTTGCACAGGAAATAATTCTAAAATGCACGGGATATATTATTCCAATAGTAGGAGGATATTAATACACAAAGCTTGATCCTATTAAAAAGGATTCAAGGCTTATCTTGTAGAGTATCCCTATTATCCCTCTTAGATGAGTTGTGTGATACAACTCATTATACACACACTAGAATAAACCTCTAGTTCACACTATAGTTATAATTTTCCTAACAGGGATTAGGTCCCTTTACATGCTCCCCCCATTGGCTTAGGGTAGTGTAGTTTTTATTAGGCTCCAAATCAAAATATTATAGATTAGGTTTAGGGATTAAAATTCTCCCAATAACAAATTCTCCTTAGCTTATATTTAAGGAATGTAATTAAATCAAATACAGTTAGATTAAATTAGGTTTATCACTAGTTAATATAACATTACCTTCAAGTAAATTTATCTAAACAAGGTAATTGGATCACATAGAAGGATGATACTGGATGCCCCAAGGATCTCCTATTATTAAGCCTGAGTATTAAAATTTATCAGAAATAAGAATGTGTTACCCTTTTTTAGTAGATATGATCAAAGCAAAACTTTGATTAATGGCATGCCTTAGATCACTACAATTGATCCAAGGTATGAATATTCCTTTATTAGTAATGAAATAGATAGTGTAAAAAGTTTACTATTGCAACTTAGGCCATTTTCTGACATAGTACTATGTGACTGAATTTACTTCCTTTCACCTATCCTGTTACCTTTCATTAAGTCTCTGGTGTTATTTTCTGTGACAAAGAGATTATCCCTCTCCAGTCCGATGATCCTAACCCCACACTATTCAGTTCTGCCTACATTGATAATATATTTATTTGACGTGTTATGATTAATGGAGGTGCTAGTATCAACATAATTTCTTCCCATGCGTACAAGAAAACCTGCATCCATGCAAATTACATGCATACTAACCCAGTTATGTTTCATTAATTTAATAATGCCATGACTTCCACCCTTGGCACCATCATTCTCCACATTCACATGGGCCCCGTACCATTCTTGAATTATTCTATCTCAGAGGGTGTATTCCAATACAACATGCTACTTGGCCAAACCCTGGATTCACAGCATGGGTTGTGTACCTTCAACCTTACACCGTTGTTTAAAATTTGAACATGAAGGGAACAACTACACCATTCTGGAAGATCCTTCACCATTCAAAACTTGCAATATGCTCTATCGACCTAATGATGTCCTTATACCAGTTAAGGCATCTACCACCACTACTGCTTCTTCTTCAGCCACTATCCCATCTACCACCACTACTGCTTCTTCTTCAACCACTACCTCATCCACCACTTCTACCACTACACCTTCCACAACCAACTCCTCTATTCCCACTACTTCCATAGCTGGCCCATCAACCAACCCATCTACTTCACAAACACCTGATGCTTCCCCTTCTCAGGCTTCTGGTGATTCTTCCATTCCCACTAACCAAATACCAACTTCTGATCCTTTGGTAGGTGTTTTTCAATGCCTTACCTTAGGGGAGTATCACCTCTACAACATCAACACCTTCCTTACTCCTCAAGAGTACAGAAGCCTCCATCAACACCCACATTACAACCATCATGTAGGTGAGGTATTTCCATATGGTCTGCCCCACCTTCACACTAACTTGACATATGGGGGACTTGACGCTTCTTCATATACTCCTGAACCACCTACCCAAACCCATCCATTCTCATCTGATTTTCAATACCTCACCAATCACCACTTTTCTCACACTTTCCTTCATCGATGTGCTTGGAAAGGCTTTGGATTTGGTCTTTATGAACAGGGTCATCACACAGTCATACCTTGCACCACTCAGAAACACAAAGACCACAGCGGTCTTGGATTTTATAAGGAACCTTCTTCTAAGAAATCTCTATATCGACCTCATAGAGGAAAGTACACCTTCCCCACCTCACTCACCTACTACACCACCTTCCCCCACGGAGTCCATGGATCTAGAATCCATCCCTCCTAATGTTTTTTTTATCATGAACACCATTTCCTTGGGACCTCTGACCTATCAACGTGATAACGAGGCTCCTTCTTCCCTTCCCTTCCTATATCCTGACATGATCGATGATGACACACCTTCTATAAATGTCATTCAATGTCAGGATGATGATTCTATTCTCACCTATCTAGGTGCAGAGGATTCTTACATTCACCAGTCATTACCTTCTGAGACACAAACCATGTTGAATGAATCGACCATAGAGATCAACATTCACACTCAGGATGACCCTCAAATTCTAAAGATAGGCCAATCTTTAGATCCCACTGAACATGAAGCCTTCACCTCTTTCCTTCAAGATCATAGCAATGATTTTTCTTGGTCTTACGCCAATATGCCTAGTATTGACCCAAATATCATGGTCCACAATATCATAACTATTCCTGATGCTAAACCTGTGAAACAGAAGCTACAAAAAATGCATCCCCACATTTCCCTTCTTGTGAAAGAGAAACTCCAGTGCCTCCTTTTTGTTTCTTTTATTCTACCCATTGACTATCCCCAATGGATTTCTAACATTGTTCCTGTCACCAAAGTGACAGGGGGACTCCACATTTGCATGGATTTCCATGACCTTAACCTTGCTTGCCCCAAGGATGATTTTCCTCTACCTAGTATCGACCAACTTGTTGATCTTACAGCCAGCCATGAGATGCTATCACTCATGGACGGGTTTTTGGGTTATAATCAAATATTACTCACTCTGAAGATCAACACAAAACCACCTTCATCACCCCTTGGGGGACCTTCTATTATTGAGTAATGCCCTTTGGCCTTAAAAATGTTGGTGCCACATATCAACATGTTATGACCTATATCTTCCATGACATCATGCATCACATATTGGAAGATTATGTTGAAAACCTTCTCACCAAGTCTAAAATCATGCCGAACACCTCCCAGTTCTCAAAATCATCTTTGACCATCTCATCAAATATTGTGTTCACCTTCAACCAAAGAAGTGCATCTTTTCATTCTCTCTAGAAAACTCCTTGGTTTCATCATCTCTTTACATGGTATCAAAGTTAATCCTGCTAAAATCAAGGCTATTCTTGAGATGCCTCCACCTACTAACCTTCGGCAGCTTCATAGTTTGCAAGGAAAGTTGCAATCTATTCGATGCTTTATTTCCCAACTTTCTGACCGATGTCACCCTTTTCATCATCTTCTTAAAAAGGATGTTTCCTTCAATTGGGATGATGAGTGCCACAAATATTTTGAAGAATTAAAGGAATACCTTCTTCAACCACATGTACTTATCCCACCAAAGGACAAAAAACCTTTTACCTCTACATTTCTTCCACTGATCATTCCTTGGGTGCCATGCTCACTCATCACAATGAGAAACATAGGGAGAAAGTGGTTTATTATATAAGTGGTACTCTTTTAGATTATGAGACTAGATATACTCACACTGAAAAAATTTGCTTAGCCCTAGTCTTTGTCACCACCAAACTTCACCATTACCTACTCAACCACAAAACCTTCATCATCACCAACACTGACCCCCTTGCATTACATGTATGCTAAACCTTACCAACACCAACGTGCCACACATTGGCTAATGCTCCTTGCATACCTTGACCTAAAATTCATCCATCAAAAGTATATTAAGGGACAAACCATTGCAAATCAGCTTGCCAATGCACCTCTTTCTAGAACTCAATCTTCTAACTTCAATTTTCCTGACGAATCCATTGCTACCCTCTCCCTTGATGACATTGTTTATCAGATGACCCTATTATTTGATGGTTCTAAATGTCAACATGGGGGTGGTGCAGGGGTTATCCTCATTCCTCTTGATGGTGAGCCTATGCCTTTATCTTTCAAACTTGACTTTGATTGTACCAATAACATGGCTGAATACGAAGCACTCATGTTAGGTCTCCAAACTTCCATTTCCCTAGATGTTAAGACCATTAATATCTTTGGTAATTCTCAATTGGTTGTCAACCAAGTCAATGGTTTATACCAGTGTCGTAATGAAATACTTCAAAAGTATAAGCATCACGTCAACATGCTTTTGACTACCTTTGATAATTACGACATTCAAACTGTTCCATGATCCACTAACAAATTTGTGATACCATGGCTTACCTTGCCTCACAGATACCTGCCTCACCTAGAGACTCTAAAATATTTGTCACAGTATAAAGATTGTAGTCACCTTCTTATCTCATCCATGACATAAATTTTGTGGGAAGAATTGAAACCGACCCACATGACATTTGGTATAAGCAGTACACTGATTACCTTTCCCTTTCAATTCTACCTCCAGATCTCACTCACAATGGTAAGTGAGCCTTCCTCCAAAAGGTCTCTCATTATGTCATCATGGGGGGTCTTCTTTACAAATGTGGCTTTGATGGTATCCTCTTACGATGCCTCACTAGTTCTGAAATTCCATACACCATTAAAGAAATCCATGATGGGATTTGTGGTGGACATTTCAGTGGTCACATTGTTGCCAAACGTATTCTTCACCTCAGCTATTACTGGCCAACCCTTAACCAAGACTGTTGTGACTATGTCAAACCCTGTGTGAAGTGTCAGTAACATGCTAACCTTCACCACACCCCAAGTCACGCCTTACAAGTCACCAGGGACTTTTGGCCTTTCTCTCAATGGGGTTTAGATCTCATCAGAGAGATTAACCCTCATTCTTCTCAATGTCATCAATGGATCATCACAACAACTGAATACTACACTAAATGGGTGGAATTTCCCTCTCATTTCTACCAAAGCCAAGAAAATATGTGAATTCATTAACCATCACATCATTTTTCATTTTGGTGTTCCTCATCACTGACAATGGTAAACAATTCTAAGACAAAACCCTACGCAAACTATGTGATAACTTTGGTATTCAACTCAGTTTTTCTTCACCTTATTATCCTCAAACCAATGGTCAAGCCAAATCAACTAACAAAACCCTCAAAAAAATTCTCATGAAATTCATTGATGATACTGGTAAGGATTGGCATACACACATTCCTTTCTCCTTATGGGCTTATCGCACCAGCATTCTCACCTCAATTGCTGCCACACCTTTCTCTTTGGTCTATGGTACAGAGGTCATCCTACCTCTCAAAGTCCAAATTCCATCTCTTCATATCTCACTTAAAGATATGCTCAATGATGATGAATTTCACCAAGACCATTTGGCACAACTTGAGTTATTAGATGAACATCATTTAAATTCTCTTGACCACCTTCAAATCTACCAAAAATGTATCAAACATGCCTATGAAAAATGTGTCATGAATGAACCTTCAAGGTCAGTGATCTTGTCCTAAAGGAAAATCAACATGTAACCAAAGCTGAGAAAAGTAAATGGGGAAAGTTTTCTCCTAATTGGCTTGGACCCTATATTGTCACCCATACCTATGGATCAGGTGCTTATCATTTATCTTCTCTTGAAGGTAAACCCAAACCTGAGCCCCTTAATGCCTTGCATCTTTGACCATTCTATTGTTGAATAAAGTACTACATCACTTTATGTCACTTACATGCTCATCCCTTGAGTCCATCCTCTCCTTCCATCTACCTATTTCAAGGACCAACGACTAAAAATAATCATGTGATTATCCATAACCGTTCAGCCTTATCTTTAATATGAGTATCATGGCTCTACTCATGGCATGATTCTCATGGATACTTTTCATCCTTTTCAGGATGGAATCCCATGGTCATTCATCACTTGAAACCTCTCTTGCATAGTTAACCTCTTTTGTGTTATGGTTTTTCCTTCATACAAGAGGCTTATACTCCTTTATAGTCTTGTCCATGACCTAAAGTTCAAAAATAAAAAGCAAAAATAATATACATGGGATATTCAAAAACTCAACTCCTTGAGTAAAAATTCTTGTAAATAGATGAATCCCTCAAAAAGTAAATCTATCTTTCTTCTTGCTGCTATAAATAGAATGCTCCCTCGAAGGAAAACTATAAAAAGTTAGCCCTATTGTACAAATTCTATCCAAAAAGAAGACTATTTCTGAAAAATAAAATAAAAAATATTCCTGAAGCTTCCCACATCGATCAGCTTCACAAAGACCTCAAGGAGATATTCTATTTATCCCACATAGACTTCCCACATCGATCAGTCTATAAAAGCAAAATAAAAAGAAAATACAAGGAAGTAAAAAAAATACAACTTTTTGGTCATGGACTTGCCTATTCTAGTTTTGGGTATCTTGTAGAAGGGGCATGTTGTCTCACAATAAGGTTACGCTAAACAAGGCACTCCACCTCACATTACTTCCTTTTTTCTTCTTATACCTACTCAAGGGACATGGCACACATGTACTTCACACATAGTGATCATGCCACTTCTTTCACCCCTAGAAAGTTCAATCATGCAATACCTTTAGGGGCTTAAGTTCATAAGCCTATCTTTGGTATGCTCATTATGGTTCTTGCCACTTATGGAGCATTTTCACCTCTTCTATCATTCACCCCTTTGCTTACTTATTGATTCTTCTACACAGGACAATACCTTCGAACACTTAGTTTCTGGGATTTCTTCTCCTTTTACCTACATTTACATTCATCATCTACTTCAATCAACTCATCTTACACATTCTATCTTACCTAATAAACCTATACACAACCATGCCTAAATAACCTAGACACAACCATGACTAATCAACCTAGACACAACTATGCCTAATCAACCTAGCCCAACCATGCCTAACTTACCTTTCCCATTTAACCAACATAAAACTTATTCACCTACCTCATCTTATTCTTCCCTATCATGGGAGAACTACATCAAACTAGGCCCCTTTCGCAAGGGCTATGTAGGAAACACTCTTAGGGCATGGGGCCCTTTGAGGTTATCTTACTCTTTTACCCCCATCATATTTTCCCCCATAAAAAAAAAACTTAGAGTTTTCCATAAAAACAATAATTTGGAAATTAACTCATCCAAAAAATGAGGCCCCTTTCACAAGGGCTATGTAGGCACACTTACATCAGGGCATGGGGCCCTTAAACCAATAACTTGGAAATTAAATTCTTCCAACCAAAAAAAACTCAACCATACCTATCCTCTAGTTTCCATAACATCAATACATTGGAAATTTAAATAATTCACCATAACATCACATTTCACAAATAACATCAACCAAATCATGCCTAAATCATCTAATTTCCATAAAAACAATAACTTGGAAATTTTCAACTCAACCATGCCTAAACCATCTATTTTTCATGATGCCAATACAATGACAATCCATACTGACTCCACCATGCCTACATCTGATTCCACCATGCCTACATCTGACTCAACCATGCCTAAACATCTAGTTTCCATAACATCACAACAATGGAAATTAACTCATTCAACCATATAAAATGTCAACTCAACCATGCCTACATCTACTTTCCATAACATCAATATAATGGAAATGAAACTAACCATACATCATTATAAAGCCATGCCTACACATCTAGTTTCCATGAAAACAATACAATGGAAATAAACCAAGTGCATCATATATAAATATCATCATCAATATATACATCGAAGGTTTGTATATCAATACACTGAATATACAGATATAAATACAAGTATCTCAAAAAATCTCATATACAATCTCACATCTTCAGCACGTAGGTCGGTATATATGTCAAAAATCAAAATACAATGTCAGATATCATCCAAATCTATCATCCCATGTGAAGGGGCCTGACACCTCTACTGCTCTCTCTAGTACCCTCATCTGGTCTCTGGTCTCTACCCACTCATCATCTCTCCAGTACCCTCACCTGGCCTCTATCACCATGAATGAAACCTCTCGTCACCCTGCTATGTGGCCGACCATGAGATCTGAGCTACTCAAACTATGTGTCTGTGAGCTGGTCCTCTGGCACTTGGCTACCTATTGTGCTCTTGTGCTCAGCATAAGATCATCACATGTATACCAGCCTCTAAAATCGGTCCTGATAATACCTCACCTCTGATACTACATCTCTCTATAGTGGCCATAGATATAACCTGGGGAGGAGCCATAGCTCTTCCCTACCTGTAGACCTATGTGGACCAATGTCCCAATAAAAGTGGTCCCTAATACTGGTGTCCCTGTATGCTACTGCCTGTACAATGGGACCTTATCCTAGTTGTGCCTGTGTAGCTACCTGTGCCTGTAATGCAGTCACATGTGCCTGTGATGTGGCTAACTGCCCCTGTAATGTGACTATCTGGGCCTGTAACCCTATCACCTATGCCTGCAAAGTTGTACCTATCCCCCATCCCCTGCCTGAACTTGTGCAGGAGCCTGAGCTGTGCCTGAGCTAGTTATCACTGTAATCTAGTCACCTATCCCTGAAGGGTGGCCACCTGTGCCTGTGCCTGTGTGAGATGTAACTATAAATCAGTAACCTGCCCCTATAGTGCATCCCTCTACACTATCACTATAGCTACATCTGGCTGGCCTGGCCATGGTGGTGCTTCCTATAGTTGTGTTACCCACCACTGTCTATATTTAATAGTGGTACTACATCATCAATACTCCTATCAGATACCTGCTCCTCCTGCCCCTATAGGATCCACTGGATGTGGTAGAGATAAAGGTCTCTCCACATCATCTCTGTGATACTGAAGAAATGGTGGAGGCATGTCCTGATGTAGCCCAAAATGGCATCAGAATCTATCCACTGGAATCATCTCATGCTCACTGACACATCTCCCCTATATCCATCTGACCAACTATAGGCCCCTCAGCTCCTCTTCCATACCTCCATAAGATGGGAAATCCACATATGGCCACCATACAATATCCATAGCATATAATCCCTCTAGCATATGTCTGTAATAAGTCACATCATTTAACACCTCCTCTATCCATGGATGAACCCCTACTAGTACCCATCTCCTGTAACCAGCTCTAGTGACACCCTGATGTCAATCCTGTCTCAGAAGTCCCTATGGGCACACAATAACTATGTGCTCATATGCCCAACAATGTAGTAAATAAGTACAATAGATACCATACCACTGAATCCTCTGATAGGCCCATAGCTCCCTATATAGCTGTACCAAGTAGGTCGGTGCCCATGCAAAACAAACCCACTCCTCAATCATGTCCTGTAAAACCCCCATCAATGCTCAGGGAAATCTTCCACCCTCTGAATCTGGGAGTGCATAACATCCCACCACCACCATCATCAATACTGCCAACCTGGTCTCCTGAGGATGTGCAACGTACATAGCTCCATAGCTGATGTTGGCACTGTGCTCACTCAGGTCACCCACCGCCTCCCCAAATACTACGACCATAGGCTCAAATGCCTCATCTGATGAAATCTGATATACTGGCTCCCCCACACTTGGCAGCCATAAAATCATGTACACATCCTCCAACGTGATAGTCATCTCGTCAGTGGGTAAATAGAAGGTATTGGTTGTTGAGTCCCATCTATCGATGAGAGTGACCATCAAACTATGATCTCATATGATGCACCTATCACCTCACACCACAAGCCCAACATCTCTCATATGGTCCCACTCATCCTCAGTGACACTACCTCACATCTGTACCAACAAGGGTGGCACCCTATCTGACATAGTCAACTGGTGATGCACCTACATCATTACCAATTAAACTTGTCAAGCACTTACCTCTTTTTAATCATCTATTCACACCTACCCAGTCCCATCCCACACACACTTTTCCTAGCCTATCTATTTTCTACCTAATTCACTTGCCTACCCTATATTCTATCTTTCCTAAACACTTTCACACCTATTCTGATTTACTACTTTCCTTCCTTCACCCAATTTGACACAACTTTTCACCTAAAACCCATTCATTCATACCTACATTCACCTAAACCCCACCTAATTTTATCATTTTATACACCTACTCTATCTATCTTTCTACCTCCTCACTTCACCATCTATCATACCCTTCCATTCTTTTCTATTTTTTCCATCTAAACCTTTATTTTTAGGACTTGGTCACTTTTTCCAGTGACCGACACCTATCACCCTGACTAGTACCAGACACCCTTTTACCACACCAATGTGGAAAGCCTACCAATGTCAGTCGATGTCCGACTGACATCGGTCACTGGTTCGGCCCTAAGGGCCAAACCCCACGTCCCTATTTTGCAAAAAATTGACAAAACTACCTAAAACCTACCCAAAACCCTCTAAATCCCACCCACATTCATTTACCACCTATTTAACCTACATTTGGCCCTCCCCATACCCAATTTCATCATTTTTACCCAAATTTTCAAAAAAAAATAAATTCATAAAACCCAAATCTTTCAATTTTCTACTTTGTTTTAATCCAAAACACCAAATGAGGATTGAATCCTACCTCTACTCACCTTCGTCTCCTTGGTGGGATGTCTGGTCTCTGAACTGGAGGTCCTCCTACTCCCTCTCCTACCTCTACCATGCCTAAATCACTCTCTCAACTATCAACCAATCCACTCACTCATATCTCTTGGGGCCCACTCAAACTCCAACTCAGCCTATCAAATAGCCCTAATCATTTTCTCCAACTCAAAAGCCTTCAAATCACCTTGTACTTTCTCTCTCTATCATTTTCCACAAAAGTAGAAAGTCCAAATGAATCCATTTCTAAATGTGATTTTACTTTTTTACCCCCAATCTTTCTTGACCGACATCGGTCAGGTGCCCTAATTGACCAGGCATCAGTTATCCTTTGACCAGTATCAGTTTACCTTTCAACCGGTATCAGGTCACCTTTCTTAACCAACTATACCTAATTTACCCTCAATTTTGCTACCTGTAACCATTTTCTTGCTACCCAACCCTTACCCAAGCCTTATAACCCCACCTAATTGCCTTATTACCTAACCTAACCACACTATCATTTGGGGCATGTTTTTATACCTCTACCTCAGCCTTACCTATGGCCTTACTTATCAACCCAACCCGATCTCACCCATTTGAAACTCAAATTCACTTACTCGATATACCTTGTGATGACACTACTCATATTTTTTATCCTACCAACCTTGCCTTTCCTAATGTCATGATGTTTATCTTGACCAGACCAAACCTATTGGTGCTATGGAACCCACCTAATGCCCATTCCTACACCTAGCCTAGTTGTGTTTCAGGACCGTATCCTATACCTTGGATACCTGGATCACATCAACCTTGTTTGGATAAACTATCGACCTTTGACGATGTAGAGTTTGTGAGCTCTTCAGCCTAGTGCCTTGTCACATTCTATACATGTGCATGCATTTGAATGCCCCACCTATTACCTACACCCAAAATAACCATTTCCTTCACCCAAACCCTACCTTATTTTTCTTCTTCACCTACCATTTTATCAAACTCATCACCAATTCAGCCTGCTCCTTCATCAGATCCAAGTTTGAGGGGGATCACATCAACCCATACCTAGGGAAACCACTCTTGTTTTTGTCAGCGTCACTTATCAATACAAGCTACATGACAAAAAGGGGAAAATGTAGACACATAAAATTGGGTCACAACCCTCTTAACCACCTTCGATTAATTAATTTAATATTATTCCCCCACCATGCCCACTTGCACACATTTTAATTAATTTAATTATCTAACTCACCTAGCCACCTCACTTATCCACCTCACCCTAGACCCATTCTAAACCTATTAATTACCTTAGACCAAGTCCCCACTTATCCTAACCAACTAGGACTCTTTCCAACCCTAACTATTCATGACCTATTAATCCTCTAACTAATTCCACACTCTAATTTATGCCATTCAACACTCCACACCGGGACTAAGCCAAAGACCATGCCAAATTTGGGAAGAAAACCCTATTTTTGGCAGGTTAGACCAATTCTCCTTAACCAATGTCAGTTATCCCTCAGCTGGTGTCAGGTTCCCTAACCACCATCATCAGTTACCCTTAAATAAGAGTTTCTAACTCTTTGCATGGGTTCTCCAATTCATTCATTCACTTAAGCTTTGGCATTCTAACTCTCAAGCATTCAAGCTACCAGATGACAAACCAGAGCCCATCAGGTCTTCACCAGCATCCAATCATCTCATCCACAACTTTGGATCATCAAAACAGAGCACACAGGCTCTACTTCTATTACACTAGACACATTCCCATATATCCCACAAAGGCTCGTCAATCATCAACCACCTTCAGATCTACAGGTTACCAGATAAGTAATTCATTCTTATTTGTTAAGATTTTGTTTTGATCTTAAGTCTTTCATTTACTTCTTTCATCTTATCCTTCTCTGTCCTGAATACCACCTTTCACCTGTTTACCACCTATTCCATCAACCTGAACCATTTCACCCATCCTAGCACCTCTACCACCCTTGCTGAGCCTTAACAAAAATCATATCATCCTTCCTAAACCCCCTCAACTCTCTGTGCAATCACAGAGAGACCCAAAACACCCATTTTTAATATTTCCACTATATTTCCCCTACTGGCACTCACCCAACTGACATCAGTCATTTTCCAGTACTGGCATCGGTCACCTAACACATACCGGTCTCTATGACTGGTAATTTTTCTTATAACAAAAAGCTCATAACTTTCACGAAACAACCCAGAATCACCCAAAACCTTGTTAAGACCTTTCTTAGCACCTCAGTGACCTTTCCCAACCTAAACCACACCTTTCCTAATACTAGATTAGTTTGTATTTTTAGTACTTTTCTTAATCTAGTGTATTGATAACATTTTGAGACACCTAAATCAAAGTGTTAGCAATAGGACCTTTACTTCTCACATTTATTTTCATTAATTTGATAAAACAGTGGATTGACAACCATCTAGGAAGTATCACACTTCCCAGAACTAGCATTTTCTAGGCAGTCCACTGCCATATATTGTTTAACTCTCTCTTGTGGTCTTGTTGTGCTTTACAGGTAGTTCCTCCTAGCCAAAAGGAAGCTCTCACATTCAGTCTGATCAAATTCAACATGCACACAACTTCTCCCAAATATTCATAGGTATTCCTCCTACGCCCATTACCATCAATGTACAAGCTAGCAAGAAAGAAGACAAATTAGATAGTGAGAAATGGGTTTTAAATATGGTATATTACTCACAATGTCGCAAGAAAATGAGGGCCGAAGTGGATAAAAGCATATAAATAATAGACATATAAGATGTAGGGCATAACCTGCAAACAATAATGTATAATGGAAGACAAAGGAAAATAGTAAGAAGCAATGTATCATAAAACCATGTTGGAAAATAGTCATTTGAATTAAAAGTTGCACATGAAGCACATGTTAGCATGTTAAAAAGATAAAAGTTATGTTAAGAAGTGTGTATATCGATATAGTAGTGTGCTAGTAAGAATATGAAGTAGTATAAAACTAAAAAATAACACCTATAGTGTGTACGAAAGTAGATGCTCCCAAGATCCTCAATGGGATTGGTAAGAGGTACAGTTACAAGCATCCATGCTACGTGTAGAGATATGTAGAAAGTTTTCATTCATAAATAAAGAATAAGTGAACGTGTATGTGTATATAGGAAATATAATGACATATAATGTATCTGTCTAGCATGTGAAAAAAATTGTATATGTAAGCATAAGTAAGAAAGAATAAATGTGACCAAGATATGCAATATGTTGTGAATGAGTGAGATGGAATGAAATGCAAAATGAATGTGATAGGGGCAGTGTTCCCCTGAGATAATGTGTATGATTATGCATAAGATGAGGTTCATTTATAAAAAAAACCCTCGACAATCAAGAATGAACCATAGAACAAGAGTGTGTCATTGGGAAATTTTCTGAACTGTGCGCTAGAAAGATATCATCAATTGAGCACAAAATCTAGAGTTCAAAGAGTGTACATGAGCATAATGAAGATAGAATGATAGAAATATTATATAGCAAAGTGTTGAGTGTGAAATGTGTAGTGTGTGATGTTCATGAATGTAGTATTCCCTCAATAATTAAGTGTGAACCTTATCAAAAAAGTGCATCATAGGTTAATGACAATATAAAAGGTGTATCAATGAATGTACGATGAATAAGAAAAACTAGCTATGAAGTACAGAGTATAATAATGGAGAAGAAAGACACCTAATAATATTATTAGGGGGAATAAGTAGGATGCCCCCAAGTATATTATGATGATAAATCTATTCGAAAAAATTGAAGGGAAAGGGTCCTCCACCCGATTCTCATGGAGATAAAGGTGTGTGACCATGCTCTAATACTCACAGTGTATGACATTAATGTTGTATATATGAAGGAGAACTAGTAGGTGATGGACACCTATGTGAATAAGATCGATGAGAGGAAGAGCACCTATGTGGAGGAGACCGAGGAGGTGAAGACCACCTAAGTGGAGAAGATCGAGGAGTTGAAGAGAACCTATGTGGAGAAGAGTGAAGAGGTGAAGAAAACCTATGTGAAGGAAATTGCGGGGATGGAGAAGGTGGTAAACTATTGTGTGAATCGACTGCTTGATTAGGGGAATTAGGTCGAGACGATGGACTAGCAAACCAACGAGGACAAGTAGGTCGTGTGCCAATGGGTGAGCTAGGATCATATTGTGCTTTAGATTTGAGAGGTCCATGGGACCTAGTTTCCTTATCTACTGCAATGACAACCTCAAGAGGAGGCTATTTCCATAGTGATCATGGTAGAACACCCTTAATGGTGATATATTACTTGTTGCGAATGAATTTTAGACACACGTGATTCATGGAAATGATATCTTGAGTAGCACAGAGCCAATGGAGACCTAAGAGCATGTCACAACCTTTTATTGAAGGCACCTCAATGAATGGCACAAGCATGGTGAGAGGCCCAACTGTAACTAGAAGCTTAATGAAACCATAATATTTAGGAACTAGATATGAGATATGAGAGAGTGGATAGTTGATAATGACAATAAGTGAAATAGATCACACACCCATATAAATTGATAGATTAATCATTGTATTATTGATAACATGAGGTACGATAGAAGAAAAAATAGGTAATGTATCAGAAGAGAATGTGGCATGATAATTGTGATCATAGAATGTAATGAACAGTGGAGACAAATCAATATGTGCAATTAGAAAATCAAGGGCCACTGATGGAGGATGAACAACATGATATGTATGATTTGTTGAATAATCTCTCGCTTGCTTGTCATGTTTAGGCAATGGATCATTGATTTTTTTTGGATTTTTATCATCATCAATCGGATGAGATATCGAAGGCTCAGGGAGCTCAATTGAATTTTCATTGATGAGATATTTAATAAGATGTCTAAGTTTGAAACATCGATCAATGTAATTCCTAACACATTGATGATAGTCATATTTAAAATTTTCATTATAATTATGTCCTTTAGAGTGATATGGATCTAGATTAAGTGGAGGAGAAAGTGTAATAAGATTACTTTCAACAAGTTGTGGAAATAGAATATGTGGAGCGATAGGTAACTTTCATGAATGTCATCCATGTTTGGTTTGGCCACCATTAGAATATTTTCCAGTGATTAGGTAGACAATGTTAATTAGCTTTTTGAGCTTCATTGGTCTTATTAGATGGCCTTGAAAGTATTTTCATTCCTTTGAAACTAATTGGAATATGATTGAATCCTAATACTTAATTGATTTTTCCCATAGCAGGAAAGGTTTCCTTCATGTAATTTAAGTGTATGACAGAGATGATCAAATGAAGGAGATGTCTCGAAGATGACACTCTTGTGTAGAGGAGATAAAAGAATTTGGAAAAATAGATCTTGAAGTTCTAAATCCGTAGTACATTATACATCTAAGCTAATTTATTCTTATATCACAACACAATCCTCTAGATGCTCATTAGATCCTTGTTTGATTTGTGTGAGCTAAACATAGGATATTTTAGAACCAATATTGATTGAGAAATGAGTGAGAAAAGCATCAGATAAATGCATAAATGATGTTACCAAATGGAAAGGTATATCGTAGAACAAATGCATTACATAATCTTAAAGAATTATAGGGAAAAATGTTGCTAATAAAGTATGATCATCCATATAATCTAGACATACAACATGAAAATATCAAAGATGCTCTTGAGGGTCACCATGGCCATTGAAGGTGGGAAGTTTAGGGGTGAAAAAGTTGAGAGTAAGTACATAAGTGGAAATAATGGGTGTGAAAGGATTATAGAGGAGTAATGTGGAATAAAGAGATGGGGATGCACAAGAAGTAGTGAGTTAGAGTTAAAGAAGTTGAGTTCACAGATCTTGATACAAATAGGCCAGATCAACAACATTTGAAGAAGATCTGGGTTGGGAACTAGAAACATTAGTTTGAATACTTTGAGTGGTAGTAGTGGGAATGGAAGTAGGAATATGAAGAGGTTGAGTGGAGACCATGAAAGCTAAATAATTAACTATAATAGGTACAAAAGAATCATCTCGAGAGTTTTTGGTGGCAATCAAAGCATGGAGAATATGCGGAAGATGCATAGGATTATCATGTAAAGTTTGATGAAAATTGGTGACCTTTCCTATTTGTTCTTGATCAAATTTTGTGTCCTCATCATAGGATTTCTCACCATCAGATGTTTCAATATCATGAAGAGGAAAATTTTGAGATTTCACAAAGGGGTTATCATATTCAACCATTGATTTAGAAACCCTATGGTAAAATGGAGGAAGCTCAATAATCTCAAGATATCCAAACCCACAACTATGGGTGATAGGAACAAGAAGAAAACCCTAGAAATAAGGTGTAATTTGATTGATGGGTTCACAAAATGATTTCACAAAAATAGAATTAAGTGTTAAACCCTAGATATTACGTAGTAAAAGATGTAAACAAAATATAATAGTTGCTAAATACAAGAAGACATAAGCAATAAGCTAAATGAAAATAAAAACCCTAAGTGCAAGAGATGAAATATAAGACTTAGCTAATTTTTCAATAAATCCCAAAGTATCCTGGACAAAAAAATTATAAACAGGAGGAGGTAACTATCGTAATCGAACAAAAAAATCTTAGATGCAGTGTTAGCTAGTACTAGAATCAGCCAAAGGGTGCTTAGGCAATGGAGACCACTTTTATGCACTTGTGACTAGAAAAAATCTCATAAACTTGTTTTTCTTGTGTCATGCAAGTGTCTCTAACCTTCACTTTTGATCACTTAGATGTATCTGGTTGATCGCTGAATTTTCCAAAAACCTACAAAAAAATGATACCCTGTGAAACCATAAAACACATCAAATCCTAAAAAGAAAATATACAAATGGGGAGTCAAAATGACCCCACTGATCACCCGACAGAGTGAAATTACGACTGAGTGTTGCAGTAGATTTCAAACTCCATGTAGTTCTTGTGCATGTGTGTAGAAATCGTGCGCTAGGTATCTCTTGTGTAAGATACACTTGATAGTGAGTGATAACTAGATGTAGGAATGTAAATAGATGTGTGGATGGAAAAATTAACTTCCCCTCCTATGCATGTATGCAAAAATGTAGTCCCTTTTCCCTTGAGTGAGTTCTAGATGGATGCGTTAATGCTCTTATAATTTCTTTAGATATAACCTTATGTGATGATAATAAATGCTCATAGCTTGGTCCTTTATTATGGTCACATAGATTTGTATGTATATGATTCCCTTGGTTGAATTTCACAATTGACAACTGGAAGGCTGACCTATAAGAAAATAATATGCCCAAAAGGAGTGAGTAAAGTAAAGATAGGTCAGGGTGCGCAGAAGGATGGGGGTGCCTTGGCATTGGCGTCATGTTTGGGCGTTGGTGTCCAGAGTCATAAAAGATAAAACAAGAAATATAGTGTCATCAATAAACTTCTGGTTGTAGGGTGTATGAGGTTCTTAGAAGAAGTTTTGAAACCACAGAAAAAGGCCAAAGACTGATGGTTCAATTCCGCTAGTTTTCTCACTTATAATCATATAAATATAATGTGATATAGGACCTTATTTGATCCAAAGTGCTGCTGATTTAGTGTCTCAATTTCAATGTTGATTAGAATATAGAACATGGGTGGAAACACATTCCATTAAATAAATTTATTCTATCACATGACTCTAAATATTAGGTAATTTTTATATAGAAAATAAGACACCATGTCAAAATTTTGTTAATATCTAATTTTATTATGCACTCATTCTTACTTTTTTCCATGAAATTGAATAGTCCTTGAACAACCATAATGATTTGAATTTTCCTACTATTTAAAAAAATATTGCTATAGGATATAACATTTTTAAGGATTTATTAGGATACATCCTAATGGATATAGTCTTTCTTGCAAAATTTTTAGATCGTATTAGAGAGATTGAGGTCTAAAATCTTTGAACTCTTTAGCTCCAATTTTTTTAGGGATGGAACAATAAAATCTATTGTTATTTTTAGCAGACTTCAATTGAGATTGAATTCATTTGACAACATTTAGAGTATTAGGCAACTTTACCAATAGGATTTGGAAAAAACTTGCTAGACATCCATATGATCTAGGAGTATTTATTCTAGGTCCTAAAGAAAATGATCATTTACATGGTTCCTAAACAAGAAAACTAGTGGTTACTAACTATCTTTGGCCTTTTTTATTTGTCATTTGCTTTCCATTTGGTCTTACACACTCTACAACCTAGTAAAATTTTAATTTATTTATCTTTTATGACTTCAAAAACCAATTCCCATCCAAGACAGTAGCACCCAAATGCTTTTGTCCCCCTTAAGTGCCCTTAACCCTTTTTACCTTACTTTCTCTCTTTGGGTCTCTTTTGTCTTATGGGCATGTTTTTCACTTATGGTTCGGCCTTGTAACTTGTCAATTATGATAATTAAATTACAAGGGAATATATAAATACATATATTGAGGTATTTTCAAAATGAGGGACCAAACACTAAGCATTACTAATCATCATATTATTGTCTACAGAGGCACTAAAGCACTCTACAACATTCTAGCATAAAAACTGCATTATTTGAATAATTCATAGAAAGGGGAAGTCTATTCTATTCCATCCACACATCTATTACATTGGAACATTCTAGAGGATATCGGAATCAAGTGTAACTTTTCAAGGGCATCCTAGGGCATCAATTCTACACACTTTACATAGAACTACATGGATTTATTGAGATATAATACATTTACACTCATTGTCAAGTTCACTCTTTGAGGTGGCATATAACTGTGTCATATCACTCCCCATTCTTACATTTTTCTTTTTGAGATTTGATTATAGAGTTTGATGCACAATGAATTCTATAGGTGAACTTTGTTTGAGGCATTTTATTGAAACCTTTAATGTAAAGTGTGTATAATTCCACTATTGAAATAACAAGAACATCACACAAGGAAATTCACTTATGAATAATGCATTGAAATGTCCATATCCTGGTCTAATGTACTATTATTTTTAAATAGGTGTTTGTAACTTGGCACCCAATAATCCATAACAAAAAAATAGTTAAAGATTTTACCTAGTAAATGTGATGATGTTGTTTTCATTCCAAAAAATAATGTTTAACACTTCCAGAATTTCTAGTTACTCAATCCAAGAATCATATGAAGTCTCTCATGATACTCCTTCTTGAGTTTAAAAGGTTTTCACATTACATGCCAATTTTCTATGTCATTACTTATTTTATATTTATATCATATGTGAGCTTATATTAGTTACTCTACAATATAGATTTAATATATAATAATTAAATATTTGAGAATCCCACTTGTGATCAAACTACTTGGATCCTCATGATAAATATTCTACACATCTTTTTCATGGAATAAGAACATATTCTCACATCTCATACAACTACTTCAAATTCACCCACCTTGTAAATATGTTCTCCAAAAATTAACATATGTATCTCCCTCACAATACATTCACAAGTAAGTGGATATTTGATCAATCTATCTACACACTATTCATCCTATGTACTCTATAATCAGTGGGATTTAGAAAAATTCAAGAATTTACGTGCCATTTTTCAAGATTTGAATTTCAAGTTATGGAAACCACGATTACATCTCTCAAAGTGGAAATCCAGCATCTCAAGGATGTTTCTCAATCCCATGCTAGTTATTCTTCTACATATCATCCTAACCCTATGTCGTCTACATGTGCTCATGTTAGTGAACCCTAAGTCTTACCTGTGGTATGACCTGTGAAGTTTGATCTGTGGTAAGAAACATGGTATTCTTCCTAGCTTGTCAATCACCTAATTGATAGCTTTCTAAATAATCATTGTTATCCTCCTTATCTGGCTTTCCAAATACCAAGGTAGGGTCCTATTCAATTAAATTATCATTAATTAATAGGACTATGAAAATGAATATATATTTATTCTTTAAAATTATAATTAAGGACCTTGTAGCATTAGGGTTTTATGAAATCATTTATTTCACAACATTATTCTAATTTCATCTCAATTGTACATTAATGGGCATCCTAAATTTTGAGTTCCTAGTCAATGTCTCAAACTCCATCAGATCCCAATAGTACTAATGTTCTTTTGGTCATTAAGGACACCTATCCAACCCATTCAAACTAAGCAACCTTTGTTCTTTCACACTCCATATCCTCAGAGCTTGTCAAGGAACCACCGACAAAATCCATTCTCCATACTAAACATGAAAATACCTCTAAAATGCATCCTCCATCCTTCCTCCTATCAATGATACTCTCATGATATGAATTCCAAATCTCAAGTTTGACCCCCAACCATATCAAGACAACATACTCTACATGTCTTTACCTTCCTCCTTTGATTAAAATGGTCATCCTAAATTGTAATATTATATCCCATAAAATTTGAGGGTTCTATTCTCATGTAACTAACAGTCACTAATGGCATGGAGATCTATCATGTCATCACATAAATATCCATCATTAGATAAACTTAGGGGGCATATGCAAAATCCCCCTTCTATAAATCACTATAGTTTCCTAATGTCAGACTACTGGCAACTTTGTGATTTGTGCCTCATTAAATATTATCCAAAAACTCATACCCTTTGATATAACATTGTATCATCATTACCTGTAAGCACATAAAGTTTCATAATTCATACTCAATTTTGAGGGTCTAATTTTGAAATGAACCTTCAAATATTTATACAAATGATTATTGCTTACGTTAGATCTTTCTAAGAATCTAAGTGGATTAAAATTACAACATAAATATTTGACACACTCTTGTTCTATGGTTCATTGATTTATTATTGAGTTTCCTATAAATATAAACCAGATCGATCTCATACACATATATATGGGGGCATTTATGCTCCTATCATCTTCACATTTTACATACTGAAACATATCAATACACATAGGCAATACTCATATCTTGGTTTTTATTTAATCTTGATATCTTATTCTATTTAATGTTGGAAACTTTTTTTAATCAAAAATAGATTCAAGTATGTCATATCTTTATATATGATACGATAGACATGTGCCACTTGGTATTTTGAATGGATGAATGCTCATATTTACATGCTAGAATTTGTGATATGATTTTACTGTTTTATGGGGATTAGTCCCACTGATGCTCAATAGGGGAATCTACCATTTACTACAACACATAAAAAGGTTTCCTATTGTAATTATGGATTGACTAAAAATCTCAACCTTTGTTGAGCTGATTTATACATCACTCTTGACATACTATTTATATTTCTAACATGATAATATGTGCTTCATGTGTAGCTATTTTTTTGTAATTGGACTATATGTAATTACATGGTTATCTAATAAGATTTTTCATGATATGTTTTGAAGAATTTATGTTATTATTTAATGGGCTATGCCATTCTTGTATATTAAATTGTACTAATTTATTAAAATCAATGCTGATTGAAATAACAGTTACATTGTGAGTGATGTCCCATGTTTGAAACCCACTTTTTGCAGTCCTCTTATATTCACATATTACTTGTTACATTATTTTCTATTGCATGTTTGTAATTTTTCTGCTAACACATAATATAACCTAATTTTTTTGCATGTGGATTTGGTTTCTACAATGCACATACCTACCCCCTAAAGGTATCCACTTCAAATTCAGCATCCATGGTCCTATCCTTTCGGGCCGCATTATCCTAGAAATTGTTACATGCACCCCAAATGAGGGGGGAATACATTGGGTTAATATGAAACCCTTAATAGCTCAGCAATTATTCCATGTCAGCACAGTATAGGAAATAGATTGCATAAATGGTCTAAATAAACAAGTAGGACTTCAAAATTGATACATGACAATGTAAAGATCAAACTAGCATAAATGCTTGGTCCTCCCCTAATTTTTGTCCATTGTTGCATTAGGTGTTTTCATTGATGTCAATTCCATTGATGGAAAATGGTTTCATGAGGTCATATGAGTCTCCATGAGGTGTTAATTAGTTGTCAAACATGAAGGTTGATTGGTAGTGTCCAAGTTTGGTGAAGTTGTATATGAGGTCCTGGTGCATGGTCTAGTGCGTATAAGTCATGGTTTGAGTATATTGAAGTGAATTAATTTTTGTCATGAGGTCATTCATGGTAATATGAGGTATGTTACAAGGGTTTCTATGAGTCATCATGAGATCAACATGGTTTGAGGCATCATGGTTGAGTCAGGTCATTCCAAACCTATTCCTAGCCCTGGAGCATGCAAATGGTATGGAGATATGAATTTTGGATCTGATAATTCTTGTCTGAAGCATGGTATAAACATGTTGATGTGTATATGAATTGTATGGTGATTTTTAAGTTAGTATTGTAGAGGTTTGATATGTTTGAGGTCCTTGGGAAGTAAATAGGTGAGAATAAGTAGGATTAACATAGGTAAGTCTTAATGGTTCAGAGAGTTTAAGATATTTTGGCTAGATGATGAATATGGAAATTTATAGGATTTTTTCATGATGCTTCATGAAATTTTTTAGGTCATTCTGAAGAATATTTTGTAAGATACATCAGTTTTGGAAAACCTAAGTGTTTTAAAGCGTGTTTTTGAAGGAAAAAGTGGACTTTCTGATGCTCATTGTGAGCTATTTGATTTACATGGGGACCTGAGATATTTGGAATAGATTCTTAGGTCATTATGATATTTTCAAAAAATAATGAGGTGGTTTGATCATCATAATTTTATGAATGATCATTAAGAAGATATGTTGCTTTGAAACCCTAGCTAAAACCTAGCTCAAAGTGACTTGGAGGAAAGTGAGTATACTGAGCATGTCTTGATTTCATTTTCCAAAATGATTATTGGATGTTATATAGGACTCTTCCATCTTTCTAGAAAGGTGTATTGGAGCATGTGACCATATGTGGGCCCCTCCTAAAAATGCTATTTTTTGAAGAATTTTAGTTTGTCGTAAAGTTATCCAAAGAAGGTGAAGATCAAATTGACATTTTTTTTATCCCCTAATTTTTTATACATGTCCATGATAGTTTTAGATCATGGTTGAAGTGAAAAATGGAAAAGTGTTCCCTATTTATGAAGACTAGTTTTTGGGGTAGTTTGGAGTAGCTTGTGGTAAAATTGAAATTACAGGAGCTACATGGAAGAGTTAGGAATCCATTCAAGTTGTGTTGTGATCTTGGTTTAGATATTTCCATTGGAATATCAAACTTTTTTTTTATATGGTATGAACAAGTTATGACCTGTTCTTTGAGGGTCAAATATGGAGGATGCTTGATCTAGTAGGGTGCTTGAGTAACTTCATGAGGTAAAGTGATGATTCTGAGTTTTTCATGATTGGTGAAGGTTTATGAGTGATTATAATAATTTATAAGTGTTTTCCATTATTTTTTCAAGTGTGGAAGTGAGTTTTGAGGTGATGGAGCAAGTTGAGCTCAAGGTTAGTTCTTGAGTCCTAGAAGGCTTAAGAAGCAGTTTGTAGAGATTAGGTTGGTTGAAGGCCTTTCACTTAGATTTGGAAGGAGTTACAATATGTTATGGAAGGAGGATTCAGATATATTTACAATGGTGCATATTTTTATGTCTTTGTGATTTTTTTTTTAACTTTTAGTTCAGTTATTGTGAAGAAGAAAGTATGTTGATTTTCAGGACAAGTTTTCTCAGGATGAAAGATTAAATTGGTTGAGGAATGAAATGGATTGGTTGATGATTTATATAACATTTAGAGTGAATTATAATGAATTTTTTCCTATTTAAGGAAATTTGAGGTATTTTAAGTTTTATAAATTGTGAAAACTAGTTGAGTTTGCAAAATTGGTTTTTGAGAAGCATGATTTGGAGAAAAGGAAAGTTTTTTTGGTTTGAACATATGGATGTTTCATGAGCTATAACATGTATTGATGTGATTTATACAGGTCCTTATTATTCCATATAGTGGTTACATGCCATGGTTGAGTTGTTTTTTAGTGCGCTTGATGCCGAAAGGTAAAGATGGGGTGCTAGAAACAATTGTTTGGTGAAGGATATGAGCCTTTTAACTTGCGTTATGAATTATTTGATTCGTCCAAGATAATTAAAAACCTTGGATGATTTTTTATGATATATTACACATTTTTGATGTATTTTTGGGCTTAAATAATCATGTTTTTGGGATGAGTGGTTTTAGCTCATCCCAGTGATGGGGTTTTGAGCTTGTTTTGTGCAAGTTGAGTGGTTTTGGGCATGGCCAACCTATATGGGTCATATGTGAACAATTGTAATGAATTTATTGGATTTTTATTAAGTGTATTTTTCAAGATAAAGGTATATGATTGACCTCTCTTTGATGGTTTATGAGAAGTGAAAGGTATAAAAGTGAAGTTTGAGTTCAGTTTTGATAAATAGTAGTCTTTTGGAGGGAAAATGTGACCTGAGACCATAGTAGAAGTGAATAACACATATGAAGGCATGTTTTGAGATATGAATAAGATTGTTAAATAGGTTTAATTGATGATTTCTAGATCATGTGTGCAATTTTTTTAGAAGCTAATACAAGTTGAGAAGGAAGAAGATAGAGAGAGCTAAAGGAATGAGGGTTTGATTGTGATAATGTGAGCTCAATTAGAGATCTCCATCAGTTGTGGCAGAAAAAAAATTAGATATCATCATCATTAGGAGGCTGAGTTGGTTCTTAGTCATCTTATGGGGTTGTATCCTCCTTTTGGAGTGGGTGCTTCACTAAATTAGGGGTTGGTGCTCCTTGTAGGGTTGATACTCTAATAAACTAGGGGTCGGTGCTCTTTCTGGGGTTAGTTCCTCACTAAATTTGAAACATAGAAATATAATGTTTTTTTTCACTGGGTTTTCTTCCCCTTTAGGTTTTCCTAATTACATATGGTGTTCTGTGTTCTGTATTTTGTTTCATGCTCTTGTGATTGATGTTGCATATCTTAAAAAGCACACAATGGTTTGTGGATATTGAATGGATGGTTAATATGATGTATGAATGTTAAGTTAAATAAAGTAATTGTTTTGGAGGATTGATTTACCCCCACCTCATTCCATTTTGCTTCCAACATTAGGGGTATACACATCATTTCCTCAGTACATGGGAATACAGTCTACAATAGTTCACAGAATAGTTCTATAGTTAAAGGCACAGACCTTCAGTTATATATCCTTCAATCCGTATAATAATAACAATTTGGAAATAATTTGGAACAATCATAACAAAAGGAATAAGTTGTGAAAAAATAAATGTCTCGCCATCTAAGTGTGTGAACATTTATGTAAACTCACCTCATGGAATTTGACAGTAACATTAGACCTCTCTCCCCAACACTTGCTTTTTGGCATCAGATCACCCAAAAAAATCACACTTCTCGTGATATCACCCTAAAACTTGCACTTGGCATGAGATCACCTAAAAAATCACTCTTGGTGTGAGATCACCCAAAAATATCACCTTCAACATTCAGTTCAACAACTTCAAACAACTAGACAATTTTTTATCTCTCGTTTTTTCACATATCAAGTGCACACCTTCCTTTTTACACACTTTTACACATTTTTCTCTGATTTATCAATATTGTTCAATATTTGACTACTTAGTGTTCTCTTCTTTTACAGGTCTTTCTTTACAAAAAGAAACACATACAAGCTACAATAGATTCCACTACAATGAATACACATCACCCCTAGGGTCCACTTCCCTTTCCTATTCTCCATGCCTCACTTTGTAATCATTCCACACTTTAATTTTCCACTCGACACACTATTCACCTTAATGCTCTATATGATTATAAGGTATGCATCTCTTATCTACTTTATGCTATCAATTATTCATTCAACAACATAAATTGGGGGAAAATATAGATACAAAATCACGCACTTGGGTATATTTATTGGTCCTAAAAACATGCTAGTAGTTACATGATTCCTAAGAAATAAAACTAGTGGTTAAGAACTATATTTGGAATCTTTTCTCTATCTCTTTCTTTCCATTTGGTCTTACACATCCTACAACCTATTCAAAATTGAACTTATTTATCTTTTATGACTTCAGAAATCAGCTCCCATTCAAGACAATAGCACCTAGGCACTCATATCCCTCCTAAGTGCTTATGACCCTTTCTTACATTAATCCCTCTCTTTGGTTCTTTTATATATTTTTGGTATCTTTTTCACTTCTAGGTTGTCCTTCTAGTTTTTAATTACAAAATTCAAACAAGGGAATCATATAAATACATAGTTATGTTTTCAAAATGAGGGACCAAATCCTAAACATTACTATCATCACCTAATCTTGCATCTAAAGGTGTTAAAGCACTCCAGAGGAATCCATATAGCACTAATTTAAGGGATAAAATATGCATCAACTCTTCATACACTGTTTAAGAAGGGGAATTCCATTCTATTTAATCCACACATACTATTACATTTCTACATTCTAGTTACATCTCTCTACCAATTGCAACTTACACAAGGTAATCCTAATGCATAATTTCTACGCACAATCACAAGAACTACATGGATTCAGAGATGTAGTACAATGCTTAGTCATAATTTCATTCTTCAGGTGATAATCAGGGTCAGTCTAACTCCCTATTCTACATTTTCCTTTTTGGGTTTGATGTAGTTTGTGGGTATGTGTAGGTGAACTTATTTATTATAGGTTACATGTACCTTCAGTGATCAAAGAGAGAATATTAGGAAACCAATAGAAATTAATGGTGAAACCATTGCGACACAAAATAAATTAAAGTTCGAGATCTTGCACAGTCACCAATGCCCAAGTGCCTCTTTCCTATACTGGGCACCCTTGACCAGCTCTGTTCCTGAGTTCTATATTTTACAGTGAGTATTTACGACAGTGATTGTAGCTTTTTTAGCACTCACACCTGCCCAGATTACTTCCTTTCTACTTGGAAATTGTCTCTATTTATCTCTCCTTCTTTCTTAGGGTTTTCACATTACATGTTAGTTTATTTATTTCATTATTGTATTTTATCACTTATACATAATTCATTATAGTAATTACTCTATAATATATATTTAATACATATTAAATTAAATCACTTGTAAAAATTATGTTTGAGAGATATCTGGAGCTCCATGGACAATATGTGTATTTTTTGGCTAAGGAAGTGAACTTGTAAGTGACATTAGAGGAGGAGCGGTCGCAAGCTCAACGTTGGAGATCAAGTGAGGGTGCATCTAGTTCTTGGGTAGTTATATCCTCTAGTAGTGAGGAAGATGTATAATGTATAGAAAGGGCATGTGCCCATAATTTTTGAATTGAAACATAATGATATATATATATTCGTTGATGATGTAAACGTGAGTTATATTAAGTTATTTTTCTTATGTGATGTGCATTGATTTTGATATTGTAAGAAGTGATGATAATAATAGTGTAGATGTTGAAATAATGTTAGAATTGTGATGTTAGATAATTATAAATAAATAGGAATGTATGTTAAATATGGGTTCGAAGTGTGATAAATATGGATAATAAATAACTGATCATGTACGAATAATCATACTAGTGGAGGATAAGTGTGAAATCACATAGTATGAAAGGAATGTATAGCCTCTAGAAAGAGAGAAGGTGATGACTATGCAAAAGTGACTCGACATGTGTGATATCCTGAGTATAGCTTCGAAAAGATAAACCCGAAGTGATCACAATAACACGAGGAAGATGTGAATATAAAAAATGGAAAGTGGTGCTCCTTCGAGACCCACTTGGGTGTGGGTTGAAACAATAAGTGGGGAAGATGGATCATACATAGTTGTAGGAATATATAAGATGATATGAGGAGGACGAGAGGTAGTCAAAGTCACAGGAGTTGGCATGCAGTGTCTCGCATCACAATGGGAGAATAAGGATCTATCAACATGGCATGCATGATGGGAAATGACACATTTTCCTTAAACAACTAAAGACAATCATGAAGAGAATAGAAATTTTTGTCACAATGACCATTGATCCTATGAAAATTACATAATGGTTAGTTATAATTACTTTTGTAACTCATGAGGAGGAGGATGCTCATTGGAATGTAAGTGAATCAACCTCTCATCAAGAAAGGTGTGTAAAACATCATGTGGCCTAGCATAATGTGAAAATTATAATGGATCATGCTTAGGAGGTGGAGTGAAATGAGGTGGAGGCCTACACAAGGGTGGAGGGTGTGCATGAGTATGTTTAGGAGGATATGGTGATCATGAAGGTGGTGTAATAGGTGGAAGAGAAGAAGAATTTCTAGGTGGGGTGAGATTAAAATAACTAGAAGCATGCATAATAATATGATCATTGAACAATTCTTTTTCTAAACCTATAACTTTAAAGAAAAGGAGAGTAAATGATTCACATGTATCATATAGTAAATTTTCTTTCAAAGGTTAAATTAAGCCATGAAAAAATATATATTGCATTTCTAGATCAATAGGCTGAAAAAGTAAATGATGCATATAATATTTAAAAATTAAAATGTAATCATGAATTGGTTCATTATTTCCTTGATGCAAAGAAGGTAAACACTCAAATGTAACTTTAGGACCATTATTAGAAATAAAAGTGTCTAAGAAATGCCTCTTCCATATCAAGATAAGTACTAATAGATCCACTAGGAAAATTATGAAACCAATGAGAAGCAATATCAATAAGACTATTAGGAAAATATTTGAGTAACAATCTATCATTAGAAAATGAAGCCATAGCTAGCCTAAAATCCTTAAGATGTATATAAGGATTACCCATCCCATCAAAAAGTGAAAAAGTAGGCATAGTAAAACCCTTAGGAAAATATGAATTATAAATCTTCTTAGGAATAGGGTTGCCATGAAGGGAATTATTATCAGTACTAGCATAATAGGCCCTACTTTCAAGAGTAAGAGTATGTATCTTATTTTTCAAATCACCAACAACATGCATGAGAGAAATAACTTCTTGGGGAGGAATATCATACACATTGAGGGGCTCATTAAGGGGTTGGATTTTTCCATTATAAGTAGTCCATGGGGACACTATTAGGTTGGAAGTCAAATTTTGGATCAGGAAAGAGGATAACTAGTAGTAGGAATGGGAGGAGCATCAATAGGAAGGGAGGTTTGCACACATTTATCAACAAGCTCAACCAAAGGAGGAGGAAAAGAAACATGCAT
The DNA here is from genome assembly GCA_019776745.2 of Taxus chinensis. Taxonomy (NCBI): domain Eukaryota; kingdom Viridiplantae; phylum Streptophyta; class Pinopsida; order Cupressales; family Taxaceae; genus Taxus; species Taxus chinensis. The sequence continues at coordinate 45,229 of JAHRHJ020003589.1, read as the reverse complement.
ATTTTCTTTATCATCATCATTTAGTACATTATCTTTAGAAACATCAAGAGTAGTAATACATGCATCATGACTAAAATAATATTGTAACACATCATACGAATAAATAAGAACATCAAATATAGGAGAACAAGAAATAGGAGGAGCCATGCATGCAAGAGAATAATAAAGATAGGTCTCTATAGGCACAATGGTTAATAGACAAGTAGAAGGTGGAGGGGATGGGGAAGGATCTGAAATAGGAAGATCAACCTCAACATGATTATCCCTAAGGATTTTTTCATATGTAAGGGGAGGGGAAGAATAAGGATGAGGAGGAGGGATATGGCCATGGATAATAGAATTGAACAAATCAAGAGACTCAAGAGAAAGAGAAACATCATTAGCAAGGCCTTCTTCATCAAAAATATTGACTAAATCCTCAACACATGTCTCATTAGTAATAATAGACTCACTATCAGAATCACAAGAACTATCAACCTCTATAGTGGGTAAGAATACAACATTAGGGATAGGGTTGTAAAGCTTGGTAAACACATGAGGTATTGTGGGATTGTAAGTAAGGGTAATATGAGACTTGCGATAGAAAGAGGATTCATCCTCAACATTGGTGAAATAAGGTTGAATACCATCATAGGAATGGAGTCATACTTAGGAGAACTAGACTGGGATTGATGGTTTCATAATATATTTTGGTAGGCCATGAGGAATTTACAAAAATAAAGGAGCCTAGAATAATCTAGATTTTGATCAATGAACCGGTTCACCAAATGATTTAATAAAATTTAAATCTAAGTAAGGACATTATTGATCAGATAAATATAATAGTAATATGTAACATCTAGCTAAATAAGTGCAATAAAGAGTGATATATGGGGTTTATAAAATGACTATGATTGCCTTTGTAGGTCTGAAATGATTCTGGGCTGATGAGATATCTAGAAAGGTGAATTTTGGGTTGTGTAAGTATTTTATTTAAGAAACTGGATGTGATGATCTCATGGGGATAGAAGAGTGCTAGGAGAGGATAGGGCCACCTAGGTGCTAGTGTTTTTTCTAGGTGATAATGTGTGGACAACTAAGTTTTGATTCTAGTTCACTTCTATATTTCTTCTTGTCACTTTTAGTTCATTTTAGGTTATGTCAGATTCACTGCACTTATACTCTATCACACTTGTACTTATAAAATAAACCCTAGCTACCTACACAAGACTCAAGTGCACATTAAACTAAATGAAAAATGCATACGTGAGAGTCAAATTGACCCCAATGGTCACCCCGATGTGATCTTGTTACCAAGCATTACACTACATTTCAAACTCCATGTAGTTCTTGTGGTGTGTGATTGAAATTGTGTCCCTTGAGCTAGGATTCCCTAGTGTCAATCACACAAAGAATAGTGGGCTACAACTACTTTTTCCCAATGAAATAATGTGTGGTATGGAATTTAGAATAGCCTCCCCTATGCAGTGAATAATGTAACCCAAAATGTAGTCCTTTATGTTGTTATTTTGTATGTGGTAGATATAGAAATGATAACTTGATTGTCACTTAGAATACTTAGTAGGTTGTGTATATATATGAGTTCTTAGTTTGAATTTCAACACATAGTGACACCAAAATTTGACCTAGGCCATGAAAAGGAGACAATAAAAGACCAAAAGCCAAAGAAAACTCAAAAAAGGAAGAAAACAAGGCAAAGAGGACAGAAACGTGCCTAGAAGGACATTAGCGTCGTGGGTGCTTACTATATCCTATCTGGGCGAGGTATTGTCCTGCAAAAGAAAATCCGAGAAAAATGGTTAAAGACAGGAACATGGATCCCTATGACTTGACCAAAAAGATGCAAATTCCATATAAACAAACATGAGCAAAACCAATCAAAGAAATAAAAGGACCAAAGAGGTGTCACCAGTGCCTAGTTTCAATACTTAGAAATCATGTACATAAAAACATACTAGAGGTGTAATATAATAGTAATAGGTTCCTATTTTAGTGACTATAGTCATCACCCATGGGTAATGACATCAGCAAAAGGGGAAATCAAACTTGACACCATCACACATATGAAATGGTGCCGACCTTGAGGGGTCCTAAGGTCATGAGGGGGAAATGATGTGAAGTGGAATCCAAGAGATGAATAAAGGAAATTACAAAGGTCCAAGATGACCAAAAGCAATGATAATAGAGTGGAATGAGAATAAACAAGTGAATATAATGAGGTAGTAAGGAATAATTAGTGTAATGTGTGAAGGCAAAGAAATTATACAAGGGAAAGGGAACTATGGGATAATAGTGGCATCTCTAAAATGATGTGGTATAACCCATGTGAAAAAATCTAATTAAACCTTAGGAAATCCCCTTGAGGTACCCACTCTAGAGTTTTTTTCAGCCCAAAATTTCCCTCTTTTGAAGTCAAGCTTAAAAAAATTGAGTTTGTACCTTGGAGTATTGAATCACATCGAGCTTGGCATTGTTTGCAATTTTCCTATTCATGGAGAACAATTTGAAAGTCAGGCGTATGGTGAAGTTCCTTTTCATTCTTTTTATTTTCTTCCCACAGTCGGGAATGACAGGCATATTTTCCCTGTTAATTTTTTCCCCAGAGTCCATGGGTAATACGTGGATATATTTGATTGGATATAGTTTTTCCATATTTCAAGGTTCAGCGGAAGCCTCCACGTGTTCAAATGACACAACTCTAGGGGCAGGGTACAAGGGACAATCCTCAAATAAGTGCAGGATTTCTTTGTGTCCTAGGTACAAAATGAAGACAAAATAAGCTAAAATTGGCTAAGTATGGAAGGCTCAGTGGACAACGCCACGTGCCTCATCAGTGTAGCTTCAAGAGTCAAAGATGGGGGCAGTTCTCAAACTTGTGCCAGTCCTCCACATGTCCTAGGTCCAAAAAGGGACAGAGCCGATCATTAAAATTGACTAAGTATGGGCGGGTTGGCAAAGCCTCCATGTGCCTTAGCATGGTGCCATTTCGGAAGTGAAATCAAAGGGTCAGTCTCCAAGTAGCACCAGCTTGCCATGTGGTTAAAGTCAATGAGGAGAGACAATTTGGCCATTGAAAAGTCCAAGACTAGATGGAAGGAGACACGTGTCAGCTCGACACAGTTTTAAGGGGGTGTTTCCAAAACAGAAACTCAAATGAGTGCCATCCCTCCACGTGTCTAGGGGTCAACATAGGTCAAGCATAGGAAATAGACCCGAATCAACAAAGTATGAAGGAACCAGGTAGAGCTCTCCATGTGTCAGCCTAACATAGCTTCAAAGGTGAAAAATTGTAGAAGGTGTCCCCAGGCCCGCTCCAATCAATTTCTCCCACGTGGGTGGCCCAAATTTGAAGTTGTAAAAGCAAATCAAATGGTCCATGTTTTAATTGGAAAAATAATGTAACAACTATATATTTAAAAAATATTTTTTCCATCATTAATGTTTCTTTGCAAATCAAGAATTCGAAAGGGTGTGGATGATTGGAATAAGTTGTAACTGTTTCTTTCTTGCTCGAGGAAGTTGTAACCGTCTCTTGCGAGCTATATCATGAGCTTTCAAAGCCATTGTAGGGGGTTGGAATTTTGATTATTCTGGAACTATAATTTTGAATTGGAAGAAATCAATACAAAGGTTTTATCCCTTTTTCTTATGCTTTCTCTTTCCTTCTAGTTCTGATCTGTGAATCATCTAATCCTTGCGTGCTTGGAAACTTTGTGTTCTAGTTTGTACAATCTCCAGAACTTTGAGTCTATGAATTATGTCTGTTATAAACGTGGATGGTTCTATTTATGTATCTTATTTACACAATACATATAAGGGTTTTCTCTGCCATCTCTTTTCCCTAAAAGTATTGTCTTCTTCTACCTCCCTCCTCCTCTTCAAAGTCTTATATCCTCATGTATTGATAACTTTCCAGGCTTAAAACACATTTCAAGATATCGGGAAACCACCATTGAATGAAAGACTATGCATTTGTACATAGGTTTTTCCCTTGCTTTCAATAAGGGAACCTCTCCCATTAAAGAGGAGGGACTTGCTTGTACCCCTGACTGTGGTTTCATTCCAAGTGAAAATCTGAAACCCAACAGTTTTTGACGACTCTACTGGGGAATTTGTTTAACAAATTTCCTTTCTAAAAAGAAATAACTAATTTGATCATTTCTTTGATCTAGCGACTCTAAGCTATACTCGTGGTAGAAGGGCTCTTGGAATTGAAGATACCAAATTTCAACTCTTGGATCAACAAGATTTTCAACTTCCTCCAACAAGAAGAAATAGAAGAGCTCATTCCACAAGCACACCTCTTGTTGAAGACAAAGCTTCTGGTAGTAGCATTCCTCAATCGCAACTTAGCCCTAATCTTCGTGCCCTAATTCTTACTAGTGTCTCAGTTCCATTTCAAGAAATATTTCCAAGGATGGAAACACCTCATCCTTGGGGACAAAGAGTTAGGCCTCTAGCTCTTCCTCAACCATTGCATGAGTTACCTAGGGGTAACAGGAAGAATTTTCCCAAGTTTAGAGGTGATGGAAAAGTACACCTTGATGAACACATTGCAACCTTCATTGTTTCATGTGGGGTCGTTAGGAGTTAAACATGAGGATGTCTCTATGAGGTTGTTTGTGGAAACCTTGTAAGACAATGCTGCAGATTGGTTTTACCATCTTGTTGCTGGGACCATCATCAATTGGACTACTATGAGTACTGAATTCGATCAACGTTTCAAACCTGCTGAAGATGTGCATGCTTTGCTAGCTCAGATTTCTCAAATCAAGAAGGAGCCACATGAGCCTATGAGAGAATTTGTGGTCAAGTTCAAAAAGTTAGTTAACAAGATTCCACTAGATAATAGACCTGTTGATCAGATTTAGAAGTGTTTCTTCTTGAATGCTCAATTGTCGGAAGTAAGCTATACCCTGAGGAGAGAAAATCTTGAAACTTTGGATGCTGATCAGAGATTGGCTGTCAGTGTGGAAGATGACTTGATCATGTCTGGAAAGCTGAAAAGGGAGTCTTTTAAATCTAAAGTATCTTCTTCTTCCCCTTCTCCTAGAGGCAATGCAGATCAATTGGTACAAAAGATGGCTAATGACCTCATTTCCATTAAGAAATAATTGACTCAACATGCTCCATATCAAGATGTTCCAAGGAAGAAATTTCAGCCTAGGAACCACTTGCCCTCTTCCCAAACCAGGTTGGCTATTGAAGGTCCACCCCTCAAGGTGCCTATTAATGCTACTTGTGAAGTTCTTGAGCCTGATGATGAGGAAGAAATTGAGCTCTATGATGAACAAGAAGAGGAATCTGATGAATAAATGGAGGATCCTAGTGGTTCTCAAGTTCATTTCCTCACCACTGAGGGTGTGGATGATCAAAGATGACTATTATGATGTAGTGGCTGAGATGAACAATGAATCATATGCTATTATGACCCGGGAGCAGACCAAAAAAAAGGAAAAAGTGGTGTAACTTGAAAAAATATCCAAGGAGTACCCCATCTCCATCCCAGTGATTGCAAGAATAGGAGCTCCTATTCCTACTACTTCCACCCGAAAGGTAATCTCTGCTAGTCCTTCTTCCTCTACTTATTCTTCTAAAAATTATTGTCCAAAAAATGATAAAACTGATAGATCAAAAGCTCCTCCTACTCCTAGTAGTGATTCCCCATCCACATATAGATCTTTTGACATTATAGACCATCTTAAAAAGACCAAGATTCAGATTTCTGAGGCAGAGTTCTATCAAACCCATCCTAAATCCTTTGCCAAAATAGTTAACTTTGTAAATTCTAAATCTAAAACCCCAGCCCGTTCCTCTAAAGGATTTTTTCCCACTCCTTCTCTGCCTCAACCTAGCCTTGTGGTTGCAGTTACTTCACCCAATGAGAATATCAAACCCTTCTATGTGACTCTCCTCATAGATGGCCACAAGCTTAGCAATTGTGTCATTGATTCTGGTGCATCTGATAATGTAATGCTTGCAAAAGTGGCTCATGCTTTGGGTCTAACCTTAACCCGCACTTATGGCTCTTGCTATTCCATGGAAAGTAGAGAAGTGCCTTTGGTTGGGAGAATCAAGGATGCACAAGTAGCTTTTGTTGCTTTACCAGAGAAGAAGGTCTTGGCTACCATCTTGGTTGCTGATATCCCTCCTTCCTATGGCATGTTGCTAAGTAGGAACTTTTGTAAAGATGTTGGAGGTGAGATCCAAATGGATTGGTCACATTCCTTGATCCCTATCAATGGGAAGATGAAGAAGCTTCTTCCTGAAAAACAAGAAGAGTATATTGTGTAAAAGATAGATGATCCTAAAGCACAAATACTGTATGAAGACATTGGGCATGGGAACTACATGATCATGTCACAAGAGGAGACAATTCTATCAAAGGGAGTGTTGCTTGATCCTAATGGTGTGTGGACTTTGGAGTTTGATGGAAGCTACTCCTCAGCTGGTTCTGGAGCTGGTGTAGTGCTCATTTCTCCTAGGGGTAAGGTTCATCCTTTCTCTTTCAAATTTTAGTTTGAAAATACCAACAATACTGCTGAGTATGAGGCCCTTATTCTTGGGTTGAGCATGGCGAAGGAGATGGGAGTGAAGAACCTTCTTACTCATGGAGATGTTGAGATAATTGTAAAACAAGTTAGATACCTTTATCAGGTAATGAATAGAAGGTTGAAACACTATAGGAATCTGGTCTGGGATTCCATTGAATTCCTTGATGCTTTTTCCATTGAAGTTATGCCAAGGGAAAGGAACACTAGGGCTGAATCTCTAGCTATTTCAAGGTCCTTGTTGATTCCTCATCCTGATTTTCCTTAGGAGAAATTCACCATTGAGTTGATCCATAGACCCAGTGTGCCTGAAAATGCAAATAATTGGAAAGTTTTTAATGATGACCAACATTTGCTTTCTTTCTTGGAGCTCAAAGACAACTTTGATCAGCTATACTTTGAAGGAAGTGACAATTTTCCTAGAGAGTGTGTGTCATCAAATGAAGAGGGTGTCAAAGAAGAGATGGATCAAGATGGATGCATCAAACTGAAAGGCAACAAAATTCCTAAAGGGATGGTGAGTTTGGAGGATATTTTTGATAAACATGATAGATATATGAAGTCTAAAGTTTCCCAAGGAGCTCGAAAATCTACTGATACTGAGAAAGTGAATATTGGGAGTCTTGATGATCCAAAAATGGTCAAAATTGGAAAATGCTACACTCAGGAAGAAAAAAAGAAGGTTGTGAATCTGCTGAAGAGGTATGTTGATGTTCTGGATTACTCTTATGATGATCTTAAGGCTTTTCAGCCTAAAGAAATGTAACATTTCATTCCTCTTAAGCCTGGGATCAAACCCTTTAAATAGAAGCAAAGGTAATATAATCCAAAGATAGATGATACAATTTTCCAAGAAATACAGAAGCTTCTAAAGGCTAGGATCATCTTCCCCATCCACCATTCAACGTGGATTACTAATATAGTGCATGTCAGGAAGAAGAATGGTGAGATCCGGATCTGTGTGAACTTCAAAAATCTAAATCAGGGTTCTTTGAAGGACAATTACCCTCTCCCCATGATGGACCAAGTATTGCAAGTTGTTACAGGCTCAGAGATGCTATCTATGTTAGATGGATTCTTGGGGTACAATCAAGTAGAGGTGAATACTGCAGATCAACATAAGACTACCTTTACTACTTCCTTGGGGCACCTTTGCATACAAGAGGATGCCATTTGGTCTCATCAATGCTGGTGCTAACTTTCCAGAGGGCCATGGACTTGGCTTTTGGTAGTTTGAAAGGGAAATGCATTGTTGTGTATTTGGATGACTTGACCATGTTTTCTAAAGAAAGAAAAGATCACTTCCAACACCTTAAAACAATATTGTAGAAGTGTAGAGAGCATGGAATTTATTTAAACCCTAAGAAGTCTATGTTTTGTGTCATAGAAGGAAAGCTGTTGGGACACATTGTTTCAAAGGAAGGGATCAAGATTGATCCAGAGAGAGTTCAGGCCATCCAGAAAATTCCTCTTCCATCAAGTAAGAAAGGTGTCCATTCTTTCTTTGGTAAGATCAATTTCCTAAGGAGATTCATCCCCAATTTTATAGAACTTACTATGAGCATTACTCACATGATGCAAGGGAAGAAAACTTTTGGTTGGTCCTCTGAAGGGAAGAAATCATTTGAGGACATTAAACAGGCTATTGCAAAGACTCCAATCTTGGTGTGCCCTAACTTTAGCAAAGATTTCATTATCTATTGTTATGCCACTGAAAATACCCTAGCTGTTGTGTTAGCCCAGAAGAATGTTGAAGATCATGAGATCCCAATTACATTCATGAGTTATGTCTTGAAAACTCATGAGATGAAGTACACCATGATGGAGAAACATGATTTTGCAGTTGTCAAAGTTGTCAAGTAGTTTAGGTTTTACATTCTTAATTCTCATTCTGTGGTGTTGGTGCCTGATACAACAATCAAATCCATTCTTACTCAACAAGAATTTGGAACCAAGAGAGGTAATTGGGTAGAAAAGGTGCAAGAGTATGATCTTGATATCAGACCAACAAATCTATTTTGGGGTAAGGGCCTGTGTGAACTCATTGTTGAGGGAGCTGCCAAGGAGTTGTCCAAAGATGGAGTTGATGTCCCTGTTGTTTTGTTCCTTATCTTGACATATGTATGGTATGCTGACATTACTCATTTTTTGACCTATGGAGAGTGCCATCTCACTTAAGTGCCAAAGAGAAGAGAGCTATCAAACTGAGGTCTGCACAATATGTGCTATGGGAGAATTCTTTGTTCAAACGAGGCATAGATGGAAGGTTTTTGAAGTGTGTAGACAAGGAGCAACAAAATAAGTTGTTCTCTGCTTTTCATGACCAGGCTTGTGGAGGTAATTTCTCCTCTACTGTAACAACTCATAAAATACTTTGTGTTGGTTATTATTGGCCCACTCTATTCAAAGATGCATCAAAATGGGTTGGTAAATGTGAAGCATGCCAAATGTTTGTTGGAAGACCTAAGTTGGTTGCTTTACCTCTCAAGCCAGTAGTGATTGAAGAGCCATTTCAACAATGGGGTTTAGACTTCATTGGAACTCTTAACCCACCTTCCAGTGCTGGACATACTCATGTGTTGACTGCCACAGATTACTTCACCAAGTGGGTGGAGGCCATCCCAGTCAAGAGCACTACTTCCGAGGTAGTTTGCAACTTCATTAAGGAGAACATATTGATCAGGTTTGGGATCCCAAACAAAATTGTGACTGATAATGCTTCCAACTTTTTTTCTATTGAGATGATGGACTTCTGATATGGGTATGGGATCTCACTTGCTCATTCTTCAGATTACTACCCCCAAGGGAATGGATAGGCAGAATCAACAAACAAGAACTTGGTGAGAATAGTTAGAAAGCTTGTAAATGATTCTCAGAGGAATTGGCATAAGAAGCTATATGATGCACTTTGGGATGATAGAATTACACCCAAGAGAGTAATTTGAATGTCCCCTTTCCAAGTGGTGTATGGTGTGGAAGCTCAACTTCCAGTCACGGTGGAATTTCCAGCCTTGCATCTGATGAAAACCATTGAAGATTCAAGTTTCAGTAGCTCTTTGGACAAGAGAATTTTGTACCTTCAGAAGCTTGATGAGGATAGATTGCAAGTGGTTGACAGGATAATAGCTCATCAATTGAAAGTGAAGGCTTTGTTTGACAAGAAATCCAAACCCAGAGTTTTCCAAGTGGGATACATTGTGCTGCTTTGGGACAAAAGATATGAGCCACGAGGAAGTCATGGTAAGTTTGATTCTCTTTGGCTTGGTCCTTTTAGAATCAAACATTTTTTTGGAGAGAACTCTTTTTATTTAGATTACATGGATGGTTTTCCTCTCCCACTTCCTTATAGTGGGAAGTATCTGAAGTTGTTCAAGTCCTAGGTGACTAGGTGGTCCTTCTGTATATTATGTACAATGTTTTGGTTTTGGGTCGTTCCTTTGTTTTTCATTTATGTTCTTCCATTTTGGTTTGTTTTGTTTCTTTTCCCGTCTTGTGTGTGTTTCCTTGTATTGGTTTTAACTTCAAATCCTTTTCCCAATGGATTAAGCACTTGTCCTCTTTTTCCCAGAGTTATCTATAGTTCTTGATCTTGTCTTGTGTCTTTGTTCCAAGCCAAGTCATCCCCAGAAAGAGCCATCTGTTGTCGGCCCCAAAATTCCCCTCTTTTGAAGTCAAGTTTCAAAATTTTTTGAGTCTGTACCTTGGAGTATTGAATCATGTCAAGCCCAAAATTATTAACAGTTTTCCTATTCATGGAGAACAATTTGAAAGTTAGGCGTATGGTGAAGTTCCGTTCCTTATTTTTATTTTCTTCCCACAGTTGGGAATGACAGGCGTATTTTCCCCAGTTAATTTTTCCCCAGAGTCCATGGGTAATATGTGAATATCTTTGATTGGATGCGGTTTGGCCATATTTCAAGGTTCAACGGAAGCCTCCATGTGTCCAAATGGCACAACTCTAGGGGCAGGGTCCAAGGGACAGTCCTCAAATAAGCGCAGGCTTTCTGTGTGTCCTAGGTACAAAATGAAGACAAAACAAGCTAAAATCAGCTAAGTATGGAAGGTTCAGTGGAAGGCTCCATGTGCCTCATCAGGCGCAGCTTCAAGAGTCAAAGATGGGGGTAGTTCTCAAACTTGCGCCAGTCCTCCACGTGTCCTAGGTCCAAAAAGGGATAGGGCTGATCATTAAAATTGACTAAGTATGGGTGGGTTGGTAGAAGTCGCCACGTGCCTTAACGATGCCATTTTGGAAGTGAAATCAAAGGGTCAGTCTCCAAGTAGCGCCAGCTCGCCATGTGGTTAAAGTCAATGAGGAGATAAAGTTGGCCATTGAAAATTCCAAGACCCTGGCGGAAGGAGACACGCGTCAACATGACACAATTTTAAGAGGCGTTTCCAAAATGGAAACTCAAATGAGCGCCAACCCTCCACGTGTCTAGGGGTCAACATAGGTCAAGAAGGAAATAGACCCAAATCGACAAAGTATGAAGGAACCGGTGGAGCTCTCCATGTGTCAGCCTAGCACAACTTCAAAGGTGAAAATTGTAGAAGGTGTCCACAGGCCCACTCTAATCAATTTCTCCCATGTGGGTGGCCCAAATTTGAAGTTATAAAAGCAAATTGAATGGCCTATGTTTTAACTAGTAAAATAATGTAACAACCGTATATTTAAAAAACTAGTTTTTCTGCCATTAACGTTTCTTTGTAAATCAAGAATTCGAAAGGGCGTGGATGATTGGAATAAGTTGTAACTATTTCTTGCTAGCTCAAGGAAGTTGTAACTGTCTCTTGCGAGCTATATCATGAGATTTCAAAGCCATTGTACTGGGTTGGAATTTTGATTATTCTGGAACTGTAATTTTGAATTGGAAGAAATCAATACAAAGGTTTTTCCCTTTTTCTTCTACTTTCTCTTTCCTTTTGGTTCTGATCTGTGAATCATCTAATCCTTGCGTGCTTGGAAACTTTGTGTTCTAGTTTGTACAATCTCCATAACTTTGAGTCTATGAATTGTGTCTATTATAAACGTGGATGGTTCTATTCTACATCTTATTTACACAATACATATAAGGGTTTTCTCTGCCATCTCTTTTCCTCAAAAGTATTGTATTATATTACCTCCCTCCTCTCTTCAAAGTTTTCTATCCTCATGTATTGATAACTTTCTAGCCTTAAAACACATTTCAGGATATTGGGAAACCACCATTGAATGAAAGACTGTGCATTTGTACATAGGTTTTTCCCTTGATTTCAATAAGGGAACCTCTCCTATTAAAGATGAAGGGACTTGTTTGTCCCTTAATTGTGGTTTCATTCCAAGTGCAAATCTAAAAGGTAGCAAGAGTAAAATGCTATAAACAACCTATACACAAGAGAAATAGTATAGTAAGCATATAATTGAGGTGTATACATATGTCCTTATAACAACCATACACCATTCTTGTGTGTAAGGGAATTGGGAAACCCTTACTATGGAATCATTCAAGTAAATATCTATTGAAACACCTAAAAATAATTTACTTGGGTCTAAATGTTGAATATGAATGTTAGAACCACATGCCCCTAATTTTCTATAAATAAATAATTAAGGTCTATAACATGAAATATGACTTTCCCTAATAGAAGGCATGTTCCATTGATTAAGTTGTATATTTCTCCAGGATGGTAGAGCACAATATCTTCATGGAATTTGTCAGATATACTGTAGTTGAAGTGTTATTGTTGTACTCTTGTCAAACCAGCAAAATTTGCTACCCACACTGCATAATTGATCAGATTTCTAGTTTGATCACCCTATGCAAAGGTCCAGTGTGATTGCACAACATTGAATCCTATATAGGGGTTCCCAAGTGTGGGACTTGTAAAAATGGAAGAGGAATCACCAAATTAGAGGTTAAGATTCCTCATACTCCTCTGATCATATTTCACTTGCACAAATTGCAGAGGTTTAAACTCCTAAATCATGTTCTAAATTCCAAGGAGACTTCTTCGCTAGAGCCTAGAGAATGCAAAAAAGAAAGAACTTTATGGCTAATAGGTGATGCACCAAAGGAGTTGTAGACACCTGATGCTTGCATGAAATACACAATCCATTTAAGGAAACCCAGCACAAAACATGCTACAAATACTCTTCAAAATGTAATGAAAGATCAAGAAAGAAATTGATAGATCTTTTTTTGCAGGATTGAGGGATTTTAATCACAGAACATATATCAACATCTCAGATTGACAATCATATGTACATTACAGTGATCCAGAGGCAAGAAAAGGTGCTGCATTACATGGAACAGGTAAAATTTCTTCACAAATTCTGCCAAGGAGGAAGAAAAGTGGAAGTTACAGAGCTGAAAAATTTTCTCTGAGACTAATTTTGCAAAATTTGAACTCATTATGGCTTTTACAGTGCAAACCACGACTCCAGGAGAGAGAAATTTTCATGGGAAAACATGCAAGGGGTTCTAATAAAACATTGACTTAAATGCCATCAAAACAGCATGGGTAGCCCTGACTTACCCATTCCCTAGACATTTTTAGCCAGTTAATTGCTCCTCAGAGAATGCGAGCCATTCTTCATTAAAAACGGTGGTTGAAACATCATTTCTGTCCATGACTCACGTGCCATAAGTCACCTTTCTTTGATTTTATCTCTTCAAACTCCACCAAAATGAAAAAATGACCCTATAACTATTGTAGATAATCTTCACCAGCTTTCCATTGATATTAAAGAACATGAAAACCCGAGCTCTGGATCGAAAGATATGGTGATTTGAAGTTTTCCAACTCATTATGTACACTGTGCCAAATCGGGTCGGCGGGCACAAATTCAAATTTTTGCACCTTTTTGGTCAATTGGAAAATTTTCCAAAATTTCCCCACACTCTACCACTCTAGGTGCCACTGTGGCAGCATCTCATTCACTGCCATGGGCCTTTCAGGGGAAAAAGAATTCCACAAAAACTCCGCCAAGCCATAACTTAAAAAATACATGGAGTTAGGAGGAAAAATTTACCTTTCTAGAAAGCTGAGAAAGAGCTCTATCCAATGGTGTATCCATTTCCAGAAGGTTTTGAGTGCCTGAAAAGATTAAAATATTGTGACTGAGGCACAAGAGAGGAAAGAATGAGAGGAGTTAGCCACAAAAAATGAGCAGGGGGCACATTTTGGATAACAGGAAAATTATAAGATCTTACTAAAATAGTACATAACGCATCACCTCGCTAGGATGAAGTATGCACAGTATCCTGACTCCATTGGGTGAATATGGAACCTCTATGAGTTTTAGCCTACAAACTGATGCTATGTAATTTGTAAAATGATTAAGTGTGAAAAAAGGTTTAGAAGGACCCATTGAATGGATGGATTTTATGCAAGTATAGAATAAATAAATACAATAGTACCACAAGTATCTATGTACATTGGAACTAATGGTTACATGTCCATAAAACCATACAGAAGTGTTGCAAAGAACTTCTTTTACTGTAGATTGTTATTTCTACCTATCTACTCTAACTGGAATTTGTAAAAGGATGCTAAACAATGTAACTGGTTACAGTTAAATAATATTCCCTTAGTCTCAGAAGTTGTTATTCTTGTGTTAAATCTCATGCATGGAGTTACATTTTTTATTTGAACATTTAGGGTGGGATTGGATGAGTGGACTCAATCAACATAGAAGCTGGTAGATCTAATTTGGAATCATCAGGTATGCAACTCAGAAAAGATATCAATCCAAGTTGGAAAATCTTTATAAGTTAAAGGTTGCACCACCAATGTGAATTATGATTATTGAGTTGTGACGTACATGATGTAGCTGATATTGTACTTTTTGATATTTTAGCAATCCTCATGCTTAGAGGGAAGCAGTGGTGCATGAACTATTGTTTTCATTAGGGTGACTAATAATGTTAAAATACCTGTACTGGGCAAAGGTATGCCCAACTTATTGAAATATAGGAGACATAGCTCATGATTATTTCATTCGAAAAACATGGTCTTTCTTCATTTTGTATTCAGATTACATTCTAATAGTTTTGATGGGTGATTCTTAAGTTGTTGATATGGTCTAGGTACTTTTATCTTTCATTAGAAGTAGTCTTCCTTCATGGAATTCTAATTCAACTCTTCTAACAGCTGGTCAAACACCTCGTAAAAACATGAATCTGCAAATCCAATGAAGCTACGTTTGATTGTTGTTACCTGGATCGCAATACGATTGTTGGCTAATCTCCAATGTATTATAGCTTCTTGGAAGGTCAATTGCTGACAATCTTGCTTTGATTCAAGAGTGATTCATTTGCAAAATCTTAGGCTGATAGTCATATGAACTCAATTGTATGGAAGCAAGTTCTTGCAACATATAAGTAGAACGAATGGTGAAGAAGGAAACTATTTGTAAAAGGTACAGCTATGGTTCTTGGATTAAACGATTAAAACACTCTAAGTTGCTTTTATTGTTAGATTCAAAGCTTTGATGAATCAATATTACAGCATCATCTAGCCTCAAATGATGCATACGGTGGCCTTTAGCAACATGCTACATGTTTCCAGGTTCTATCTGAGTAACTTCATATTCAGAACAAATTTCCGTCTCTCGTCAGTTACCATAATCTTGGAAAAGCATCACTGGTTTTGGAGACATGTGTGTAGTGGGAGAGAATTTCATGAAGCATTTCTTTGATGTGTTTTGGAAATCTTCACAATTTGGACCTGGAAATGTTCACCTCCAAATGGTTCATTAGTCAATTTTATGCCCCTTCATAATGAAATGCACTATCATGGACTCTGATAATGCTTCCTTCTCCTGAAGATTGTAAAAAATGACTGAGACCTCATCCATTTTCTCCTACATCATCATGATATTTTGAGTTGGTTGAATCCATTGGAAAACCATTCTCGATAGTTGCTGGTTGTTGAAGTGCAATCCATTGGGATCAAACTATATTCTTGTGTGGCAAAGTTGGTTAACCACTTGGACACCCAACTCATCACCAACAGGTTGCTGGTATTGTTCTAGAAACCATCACTATTGTCATGAAATCAACATGGAAGTGGTCCACTTGCATCTACACAGGTGTCAACATCCTCTATTGGTTTCACCATCTACGGGGAGAATGTTATGTAATTCCGACAGTTTAAGTGCTTAACTCATCATGGTTTTGAATGTCTTCATACCTTGTTTGGCTCTTCTTAAAAGTTTGCTACTGTTTTCCTTAATAAGGCATTCTGATATGTATGGTCCCAGTACATGGATTAGGGAATAATAAGAGGAGATAGTGGATTGTAACTTAATTGATTATTGTTATTGTTAGTTGTGTTGAAACCATTCAAGAGTGTTGGAACTCTTGTTTGTTATGTAGGGATTATGGCTATTCTCCACTCCTATTTAGGACAAAATAATTTGTAACATGGGATGGCAATGACTAGGGATATTGTAGTAATGGATTCAATACTTCTTGTCAACAGAATTTAGATTCTGTGTTAAATCTCGGTACATTTATTCCCATGTTTATAAAACAGATTAGGAATGAGTGTTTTGATAAGGCATCAGATGGTAGAGCTTAGATGTTGACATAGGTTGTTGAATACTCCTCTCATACACCTTTATTCCTTCAGTCCACTTTGCAAGAAATGATAGTGTTGTAATCATGAATTCTAGCTTCTCTTGAGGTCTGTAATGCCTTAGAAAAGGTCCCACCCATGGACAAGGTGCTCTACAACCGATTCTAAATGCTTTCATTTGTGCTTGATCCCTGGATTGCACCATGTTTACCTCCATCTTTTGGATTCGTTCCAGCATATCTGCATTTTCTTCTTGACTGCCCTCACAACCATCATACCCTTGTGCTTGACATGCTTCATATCCAAACTGACTTTTGCACTGCTGCTCATATGGGTAGACATGCTGATTTTGAATTTGATCAAAATGCTGATTTGGAGGATTTGTAAAACATGTTGGAGGTGTGATATACTACTATTGTAAATATGAATTCCATGATGGAAATGAAGTCATGATTGCACAACTTCATGGAATGGAAAAGAATGAAAATGATGAAAAGAAGAATGGATGGAAATGAATGGAAAACAGGTCTGCAACTTAGAGAATGAGTTGTTTACCAAATGGAGTCACCAGATGTGCTTTTGAAAGTGCCTCCAAAAGGATGAATCTTTAACAAGAACACACCAACCTATCAAAGATAAAGTGGAAGACCTCTAAGGTCCCACCGGGCGTGCCAAAATTGTTGTTGCAAATAAGCAACACCCCCTGGATGTTGATTAGATTTCTAGTTTGATCACCCTAAGCATCCAGTGTGATTGCACAACATTGAATCCTCTTCCCAAGTGTGGGACTTGCAAAATGGAAGAGGAATCTCCAGATTAGAGGCTAGTTCCTCAACTCATCTAATCAATTATTTCACTTGCACAATTGCAGAGGTTTAAACTCCTAAATCTACTCTAAATTCCAAGGAGACAGAGATAGAGAATGCAAAAAAGAAAGAACTAATGCTAATAGGTGATGCACTAAAGGAGTTGTAGACACCTGATGCTACATGAAATACACAATCCATAAGGAAACACAACACAAAACATGCACAAATGCTCAAAATGTAATGAAAGATCAAGAAAGCAATGATAGATATATGGAAGGAGTGAGGGATTTTAATCACAGAACATATATCAACATCTCAGATCCAATACAGTACATTACAGTATTCTAGAGGCAAGAAAAGGTGCTGCATTACATGGAAAGGTAAAATTTCTTCACAAATTCTGCCAAAGAGGAAGAAAAAGGAAGTTGCAAAGCTGAAAAAGTGTCTCCCTTTGCAAAATGAACTCATTCTGGCTTTTACAGTGCAAACCACGACCCCAGGAGAGAGAAAAATAGGAAAATGTGTAAGGGGTTCAACCATTGACCAAAATGCCATCAAAACAGCATGGGTTCCCTGAAAGACCCATTCCCTGACATTTTTAACCATGCTCGGAGAGAATGCGGGCCATTCTTCATTAAAAATGGTGGTTGAAACGTCATTTCTGTCCATGACCACGTACCAGAGGTGTTTCTTGATTTTCTCTCTCCAAACTCCACCAAAATCCAAAAAATACCCTAGAATCTTGTAGATAATTTTACCAAATTTCCATTGATATAAAGAACGTGAAAAACCAAGCTCTGGATTGAAAGATATGGGGATTTGAAGTTTTAGGTCAAAACAGGACCAAATCGGGTCGGCGGGAAAAAATTCAAATTTTTGCACCTTTTTGGTCATTTGGAAAATTTTCCAAAATTTCCCCACACTCTCTCACTCTAGGTGCCACATGGCAGCATCTCATTGGCCACAGGCCTTTCAGGGGAATTTTTTTCCAAAAAACTCTGCCAAGCCATAACTTCAAAAATACATGGAGTTAGTAAGAAAACTTTACCTTTCTGGAAAGCTGAGAAATAGCTCTATCCAATGGTGCCATTTACAGAAGGTTTTGAGTTCCTGAAAAGCAAAATTTTGTGACTGAGGCACAAGAGAGGGAAGAATGAGAGGAGTTAGCCACAAAATGAGCAGGGGGCACATTTTGGATAACACTAATATTTATTCTAAGTTAGAATGCAATAGTGTGTAGAAACTAGGTCATAAGAAACTTTACTCCAAGTTCATGATCAAATCTACCAAAAGTATTCATGTAGCTATGGAAATCCCAATTGTTCATAAATTGGTACTAGATTTATGCTACAGAAAACTTACTCACAGCTATGGAAATGTCAAGCGCATATATGGTTCAAATGCCCAACTAGTGAAAGTATTTTGGTTTGTTCCAAATTAATGTAAAGGAGCACTGAACTATTCAGTCCACTCTTTGCTTTCACGTCGTCAACCAAGAATACAAATCCAAACATGTGGTGATCCAAAGTCATGCATGCATGTGGTATTCCAAGAAGAATTCAAAGTCATAGACTTACAACTCCTCCATTTTATCTCCATATTTCAAGGACGAGGAAATAGTGGAATGGTATTAGGAATGTTGAATAAGTACTCTCCCACTTTGTGTTCCTAGATTAAAGGGATGAGTTGTAGAAATATTCTCCATGATAAATAGGTTGTTGTATTCAAGTTTTTTTAGTATTTATTTCTTTAAATAAATCCACCCAAGAACAGGTAGTTAGTTCTTGGAGTGTAGACTAAGTAAACTAGGAGTAATGTCTATAAATACCTCTTCCATATATTTAGAAAGAGGGGCATATTTTGTAAATTAGTTATGAATCAATATAAGTGCAGTTTTAAATGTTAATTATAGTTGCACCAATTCTAAAGAGAAGAGAATGGCCAAAATCTGCTCTTCCCCAAGGAGGAGAATTTTTATGTTATTTTGCTAGCATAGTTTATTTATTGCAGATTCATTTTAGTAATTTAGTTACTGTGTGTTTCCTTTTCATTTATGTTTAATTTTAGTATGTTTTCTTAGGAAGAAGTATTGTTGAATAATTTTTTCTTTCTCCTTTTGCATACAACTTTAGACACCACCTTGGTTATAATTGTATACACCAAAATTGGGTCACACTCCCCTTCGTCCCCTTTCGAATAACCGACTTAAACACATTTCCTAACCATGACCTTATACATCACACATTAATATTAATTTAATTACCTTACAATTAAATTAATAATCATCCTCACCCCATTTATTTATTATTTAATTATCTTTAATTAACCTGGATTTCCACCTCACCTAGACACCTCACCATAGACCTATTCATAGTATCTTTCCATAACTAACTAAGACACCCTACTAACTAATGAACTAAGACTTAGTTCAACCCTAAAAATCAATGCCTATTATTCCTCTAACCACATTCCCACTCATTAAAACATAACATCCATTTTGATCTGTGCAAAATAGAACAGAACTGACCCAAATGATTGCAAAATCTGTCATTTTTAGTAAACCTAGGGAATCCCACCTTAACTGATGCCGGTCATCCTAAAAACTAACACAGTCAACCAAGAACCATCGTCGGTTACCATTTATTCACTTTAGTAACCTTGTTTGGGAGGTTGCCACATTCTCTCTAATTTTGGGAGAAAAAGATATCTGCATGCAAGCAAGAACCAGAGCCCTTTTCACACATCCAAGTATCCATAGCTAGCATCAAGATAGATCCAGAGGTATTGCACTCATGGTAGCATTCTGGGAAGCACTACCATGACACCAAGCTCCATTTCACTGATCAATCATCACCACCACCCAGCCATTAACCTGCAACATCAGTAAGTATGTTTATCACCTATGTTATTTCATCCTTAGTTGTATTTAAAGGTTTTTTGTCATCTTTGTTATCATTTTCTACTTGCATTCCCTTTCCCCACTATTCCTCTTTCCTGTAAACTCAACCATTCCTCCACCCATACCATTAAATCACCTATATGAACCTCTACATATCTCTGAGTGTTCCTAAGATCCCTACATACCTCTCCATGTCCTCTTTCATCTTTTCCTAACCTCAGCTCAAACTCCACAACCAGATCTTATTGAGTTCCTATCAGTCTCACCTCTACCGACGCTGGTTACCCATAACCATCGTCGGTTCCTTCCTAACCGTCATCAGTCATACCTGACCAACATTGGTCTCTGTGCCTATCCTATCAATATGTAAACCAAGAAACCACATACCTAAAAAACCCAAACACCTGACCCAACTTTGTTAAGACCCTGTCTGTGACCTGTAGACAACACCATGAAAGAACCTGTAACTTGACCGAAATGACCTTGACCTAGCATAGTTTATAGTATTTAATTTCTTATTGATATTGATATGAGGTACCTAAATCATATACTAGCACTAGATTCTGATTTATGTTTATTTCATTATCTCATATTTGTTTTATAAAAATAGTGGATTGAAATCCATCTAGGAAGTATCACACTTCCTGGATCTAGCATACGCTAGGCAGTCCACTACCATATATTATTTAACTCTTCTTTGGTGGTCTTGTTTTCTATTTCAGGTAGTTCCTCCTAGCCAAAAGGAAGCTCTCACAGTCAGCATTGGATCAAGAAGTCAGAATGCACATCAACCTTCAACTGAACCAACATAACAGGTATTCCTCCTTAGCCCATAACCTTATCTGTTTCATCACAAAAACATAAAGAAAACGGTGAAACATTTTGGCATGCTCGGTGGGACCCATCATGGATTCTTTTGCATTTATTCATTCCTAGGTGGAATCTTGTGTGTTTTTTCCCTTCAAAAATATTACACATTAATTTTTCTTCTCTGGAATCATTCTTCCTCTCTTTATTGTCTAAAAGTAATCATTTTTTTTGGTGCTTTAAAAAGAACACATTCTTCTTTATTTTCACATTGCATTAGTGAAAGAGCATTCCTCTTCCTATTCATCACTTGCTACATTGAAAATAATATTTCAATTTGGGTTTTTAAAACACTTGCATTGCATTCTGATTTGCTACATTTTTAGTTCACATTAAAATGAGGGCAACCTATATGCTGGAAGTCATGCCCAGCTGATGGTTGACACAATTGAACCGTAGAAAGAACTCTCTTTCTTCTTCTACCAAATTACACAAATATGAATATACACATTTTCTTAAATGACATCTTACCTGGGAATGCCTTTCAATAATCACACGATCAGAGGATTATAAGGTACTCCCCAGATGGTTATCTCTTTCCAGTCACCTATCAGAGAGTAGCCCCCCACCATAACATAACCTAAAACCTCACCTTTTAGATATCCTTCTTCGTAGGATGCCTTCCCAACCAAAAATTCTATTCTGAATTCACATGGTCAGTTCTAAATAGTATAAGCTAAACAAACATAAGAAAATCACTTTTAGGATCATGTTTTTTCTTAGCTGTTCTTCTTGACTTGTGTTTTGAGGTGTGAGACTATGATCTACATTATTCTTCTTCCTTGCACGCTCCACCATCATAGTTGGAGTATTCCGACTTTGTCTGAGTGTGCCAGGGCCCCATCTTCTCATTCTTAGATTTCTGAGTTTGATTCTTCACCTAATTTAATTCACAAAATCCCATTTTTCTTCATTTCTCTCTAATTTCATAGTAACTAGTGTTGGTCCAGTGACCGTCATCGGTTAACATCTGACCACTCGTCGGTTAAACCTAACTAGTTTGGGCTTATGGATTTCTAGTTATTTTTCCTTGAATAACCTTCATCACTCCTTATGTTCTTTTTTGGCCCTCAAGGCACCATCCTATTCCCCTCCTGTTGATATTTCTGTCATACACAATTTCCTCCATTACACATTCATAAGTCCTATTTCACTTCCTGAAACTGATATTTTTACACAGTAACCAGCATTGGTTTCTGTGACCGACATCAATTACCCATTAACCGCCACCAGTCATCCTAACCATTGTCAGTTTCTGTGTTTGGTTTTCAAAATCCAAACCTTTGACCAAATTCACCCTCCCAGCCTCATTTTTCTTTGCTCCAACTTGTTTTCTGTGTCATTTACAGAATACAGTCTTACCAGGTCAACACTTATTCACATTAAGTGTTGACTCAAATCCTGAATTTTACATCAAAAATAACACTCTTATATTCCATGTCCAGTCCGTCAACCACTCCCACCTAGTTCCCTCACCACCTTCTATCCTATCACCCATGGATCCGAGGGGACCTACCACCATTTGTACAAATATGAGGAGTTTAAACGACTCCTCGATGGGAATAAGCCTTATCAATTTTATAATTTCCCACTCATCCACTCAGGATTCCTAAAGTTAATTGATATATGGCATGCATATATCTACATCTCTCCAAATTTTATTTCACTTGTCAACAACTCCTACTAGTTTGGAATTACCCATCACTAGCTTTAGAAGACCAGTGGTGAAATTATATAGCAGGTTACAAAAAATGGATATGATTTGGAGCAATATTTTTTGATGAAGTTATAGCGGGCAAAACACCAAAGTTCTCTATTTTCTTTATGTTTTCAGACCATTTTCATGGAAAAAATGATAAAAAATAAAATATTGCTAAAATTAAATATAAAATGGAGGATCTATCCCAAGTTAGATAGCAACATGGATAACTTCTCACCAAAGGAAAAAAATAGATATGAAATACTTGGTCATCCAAATTTTGTTAGTAAATGGACTACAATCTGAATGTAGGCTTTGTTAAAAAGTTTTTGGTTTGGAAGAATCAAGTCATGCCCTATTTTGAGTGTTCTAATATAGGGACTAATCTTAGATTAGGATAATATTTAGGATTAAAAATAGTTTTTTATTAACTATACTTCCAGATGCTAGTGATTCATATTAAACTTATTAGCTCTGTTTCTAACCATTGAGTGTATACAATTGCTAACCAATTGCTTTTGTACTTACAAGTTTATATTATGTTGTTATTTGCAATATAACATCCACTTATTCTGAATCCCCATTTTCTTGTCCCCCAACTTGCTATGCACTTACCCCAATGGACCCCATAAATTATTCATCCCATGGATATGTTGACTCGTAGCCAAACTAACACTCTTAGTATTCCATGAATGGGGAAATGTTAAACTCCCACCTATTGAATCACTAAGCCATTCTATCCTGTCACCAATGGATCTACTCAGACCTATAACACCATTGCTAAAGGTGACGAGGAGTTCACATGACTCCTCAATCTGAATCACTGTAGCCTTAAAATTATATATTTCCCACTCATCCACTTGGGATTCCTCGGGTCAGTTAATATATGGCATGCCTCGTATCTATCTCTCCTTTTCTCCCCACTTCTGCATCGGCCCCTACTAGCTCGACTCTACCCTCACCTACATTTACCCCCTTTGGTTTCTCAACTAGGCCCTACACACTGTTATGACTACTGCATTTGCAACATCCATCACACCATAGTATTGGTTGTTCCTTCATCTGACCACCTAGAGCATAAACCCCATCCACACCCATTATCTCACATATACCAATTGTAACACAACCACCCATGGTGTCGGTGACCCCTACCCCATTTCAGCCTAATATTGTCCTCTCCATCCCACAGTCTTTGCCCCCAATCAATACTAGAGTCACTTCGACTACGCCACCTACATATACATATTATCAAACCCCCTAATCTCATCCGTCATTCATTCTGGCTATGTGCCCCCATGTCAGTCCCTCATTCACAACCTTCTTATTTGGCATGACCATATACTGAATTGCCACCTACATCACATATTCAACACCAGCCCTCTTATATCACAAGTGCATCCATCTTATCACAACCTAGCAATGACCTCATTAAGTTAATGATGGAAAGGATGTAGACATTAGAAGCATCAGTTTCTGGATCATGCAATTCTCTCACTTACGATGAAATCTACAATGAACCCATTCATCCATCCCTCCCTATCCACCCATACCCTATACATTGGGAAATGTCAAAGTTCAATCACTTAATAGTAAATAAGACCCGCAAAAACATTTGCGGTCTTTAAAACACGGGTGTTACCTAATCACCCATGATGACGCTTTACTCCTACAAATCTTCTTGATGTCCCTGAAATGACCTACATTAGATTGGTATAGTGGGCTACCAAGACATTTCATCTACTCGTTTAATCAAGTAGCCCAAGCCTTCTTAGACCACTTCTCAATTAAAATTTCCAAGAAAATTGCACTATGATTGATCTCTATTCCACACGATAGTACGACGACGAGTCTATCGCTGACTTTTTCACTCATTGACGTAGCCTAATTAGCCAGCTCACATTCCAATTACCTCAAACTGAGCTCATAGAACTATTTACTTGGGCTTGCACTAGACACATTTCACTAACCCTTTAGGTGAATACCTTCCGCACCTTTGACAAGGCATTCACCATGGCACGAAAATAAGTGATATTCGTGCTATCGAAGAGAAGAAAACTCAGCTATATAACAAAAACACAACTTTAAAATCAAATGATGCTTCTTCATCTTTGAAGCCCCAGAATGACTATTCAAAATCCAAAGGATCTGCTAACATTGTGGTTCTCAAGGTTGGATCCTCTTACCCATCAAACCAAGCCAAACCTTCTTCTAATCTCTCTCCTGTCCAAACTTTCTAGTTTAAACAAGAACAATGAAAGTACACCCCAATAGGGGAACCATATTATTCTGTCTTGGAAAAGCTTATTAAGGCTGGTGCCATTACCTTTCCACCCATAAAACCACACACTATATTTTGACCCTGCTCACCCCACGCCTGTGTTGTATAAAGAACATGACTTTTATAACTATCATCGTGTCAAAGGTCATAATGATGGTAACTACATCACCTTCAAGAATATCATCCAAGAAATGTTAGACAGCAAGATCTAGTCTTGGATAACCCAAATGCACTAGCCAACCAAAAGCTACATATCTTCAAAAAGCCATTTCCTAATCATGCTCCATCTTCCAACCAAACTGGTGACAGCTTCGAGCAATGATAGTGAATGTCCATGAGGTCCATGCTATATTTGATGACATACTAGTTACATTTCACAATTGCCTCATGTTCCTTCCATTGAGGAAATCCTAGCACGGGATTCCCTAGCCTGCAAAGAACCTATTCTTCATCTACTCCTCCACCCACAGAGGAACCCCCTTCATTTTCTCCTTCACCCATGAAAGAACCCATAATTAGCACTCAAGCCTCTTCATCACTCACATTTCAAACTTAAAAAAAAGTCACTAGTAGCACCTCTCCTACCCATAGGGGACACATGTCCACTCCCCACACCATCGCAAGGAGAGTCTACCTCATCTTTCCCCATCTCTCCCATCATCTACTTACCCACAGAGGATCCTTTAGAAACACCATTACCTTTAGGTGACCATTCTCCATCGGCCTTCTAAGATCCTGCTGACCTATGCTTTCAGCTCTCTTACCCAAAGAGTCTGAAGCTAACCATTTCCTTGTTTCTCAAACATATTTTATGGGGATTGTTACTCGATCCACATCAGCCCCGCTTAAAATAGTACCATTTTCACACTTGGCCGATCGCCTGGATTATGTTGATAGAGCCTTACTTTGGGGATGTATTCTACTTCCTACTTCAACCCAAATGCAAGTATCACTCACTGAAACCTCCATTTATCCAAAAGTGTTTCAAGTCAACCAAACCAAACATAACCATGACTATTGGAACACCTTCCATCATCATTGCACCATAACCCATCATAACCTCTTCCCATGACCCAACACAAACCTATACCCAAACACCTACCCATGCCTATATCATCTCTCTTACCTAAACCCATCGCTAACTTAAGGGTCATGCCAACATCAAACCTTGCTCATCCACCCATCAAATTATATTTAGCCACATCTTCCCAAACCCAGACTAAACTCATCCCTACGCCTAAAAGGAAGACAACCTGATAGGTCGCATACACCAACCTCGCCTACCACACCATTCTCACCCTCACCCCTTCCGTCCATCCTAGGACCTCACCCCTCAACCCTGGCCAAACAACCTTCTTCCAATGGTAAATCAAGAACAAAGCAATTCACTTCCTTATCATGACCCTCTAATATACCCAAGCGATCCACACAACCCCCACCATCACCTGCAACCTTATTAGGGCCCATACCACCATTACCTTCCATAACTTCTTCACTACCCATGAAAATCTCCTCTCTTCCATTGAAACCTCTCTCCAAGTGTGGGACTTGCAAGATGAGAGAGGAATCTCTAGATTAGAGGTTGGTTCCTCAAACTCCTCTGATTAGATCTATATTTTCACAACTACAGAGGTTCAGATCCTAATTTTATCCTAATTTTCAAGGAGATAGGGATAAGAAAGTGAAAAAATTGAAACTAAACTAATAGGTGATACACCAAAGGAGTGGTGAACACTTCTTGTTCATGCCAATTGACACAATTTCATGAAATGCAACATGAAACATCATACACAGGTTGATAAGATGTAATTAGAGGTCTGAAATGAAACAAGACAATACAAACAAAGGACTGAAAATTGATCACAGAGTTTTCACTGTCATTTTCACTGTCAAAATCCTTGCATTTGCAACATCAAAGAGGTAGAAACCTATTAAAATCATGAAGATGGTCTGATACTTACAAAAATCACTTGTTGAAGGTGAAAGAAGAAGCTTGCTATCCAAAAAAAAATGTTCAACCCTCAAAAAATGAGCCAAATCTAGCTTTTATAATGCATGGGTTGAGCCCAGAAGAGAGAAAACATGTAAAAAAAAACGTGGGAGCCATTCCCCATTAAATGAAGATGCATTAAAACAGCATGGGTATCCTTATAGACCCATGCCCTAACATTTTTGGCCATGCTGGAGAAGAATACAACCCATTTTGCATTAAAATTGGTTGTTGAAACGTCAGTTCTATCCATAGGCGCATACCAGAAGCTTTTTTTGATTTTCCTCCCTC
Source organism: Taxus chinensis (assembly GCA_019776745.2). Classification (NCBI taxonomy): domain Eukaryota; kingdom Viridiplantae; phylum Streptophyta; class Pinopsida; order Cupressales; family Taxaceae; genus Taxus; species Taxus chinensis. Next base: position 18,287 of record JAHRHJ020003589.1, on the reverse strand, counting down.
CCAAATGAACCAAAATTCAAAATTGACCATGGAATCTTGTAGATAATTTCACCAGATTTCCATTGATATAAAGAACATGAAAATCTGAGCTCTGGATCGAAAGTTATGGTGATTTGAAGTTTTAGGGCAAAAACAGGCCAAAATCAGATCGGCGGGCAAAAAGTTTGAATTTTTACCCGTTTGATCTTTGGAAATTTTTCAATTTTTCTCCATGTTCCACCACTCCAAGTTCCATGTGGCACATTCTGATTGGTCACAGGCCCTTCCTGCTCCATTTTTAGAAATATTTGAGTGCCTAAAAATAAAAAATGGTGACTGAGGCACAAGAGAGGTAAGAACACAAGGAGTTAGCCACAAAATGAGCAAGGGGCACGTTTTGGATAACAATTTTGGCGACTCAGAGGGGTCATCTACCTACTAGAAGAAATTACCAGTTTCTTGAAACAATCCATTGGGCATGGAGTCATCGAATTCTCTGTTTGATACCCCAACTGACTAGAACACTGCAAGGAGGAAGATGGAATATCACCTGATGGAGTAAGGCTTGCAAACACATTCTCAGGGACAGCAAGCCTATGCCAAAGCACTTAGGGAAGATAAAAATAACCTACAGCAAAACAATGTGCACAAGCACTTGGAGGAATGGAAACCTAAGCTAATATGTACAAGGTGGAGAGTTCCTTTCAATAGCAATGCTTTAGATGGATTCCATTGACTGGAATCTGTAGTTCTTCACCATCCAATGAAGACAATTGGAAAGCATTGTTTTCCTTACACTTTGTGACCATGTATGGGCCACTCCAAATGGCATCAAATTTTGAATGTCTTCCTGGTTTTTCTCTATCTGCATCCCATTTTAACACTAGATCTCCAACTTGGAAGGATCTATTCTTGGCATTTCTATTAAAGGTCTTCTTTATCAAAGCCCGATCCTTCTCCATTGCTTGGGATGTCTGATTTTTTATTTCTTAGAGCTCCATCAACTTTGCATATCTGAATTCCATGGGCTCAAACTCCAAAAACTCCAACTATTTCATGAGTTCCAATGTTGGCAACTCAAGTGACATGGGAAAAATTGCCTCTCTTCCATAAACAAGCTTAAACGGAGAGTTACCTATAGATCTCTTGGGAGTTATCCTATCAGCCCATAAGGCTGATTTCAACTTAGTATGCCAAGACCTCTGATTTTCATCAAGATTCCTCCTAATGATCCTTAACAAGTTCTTGTTTGTAGACTCAGCCTGGCCATTACCCTAAGGGTAATAGTTCGATGAAGTACTTAGGTAGGTCCCATTCATGACAGCCCATTCAGCCACCTTGGACCCAATGAATGCCAATGCATTATCTGATATTATTGTAGTAGGTATGCCGAATCTGGTTGTTATTCCCTCATAGAAATCTAGGATGCTAGATTCATTTGCTTCCTTGAGTGCTACTACTTCAGTCCACTTGGTGAAATAATTTGTTGCTGTTAGAATCCATTTGTGCCCTTGCCTTGAATTAGGATTAATGACTCCAATGAATTCTAAACCCCATTGCATGAATGGCTGGTCAACTGAAATTGGATGCAATGGAAGCGCAGCTAGCCTCTCTTTACCTATGAATAATGCACAATTCTCGCACCTCTTGATCCATGCATAACAATCATTGAAAATCTTGGGCCAATAATATCCATCCCTCATGATCTTTAGAGCTGTCACTCTTGGTGCAAAATGACCACCATCTGGTCCACCATGGAACTCTTCCAACACCATATGAATATGATTTGTACCAATGCATCTCAGTAGTACTCCATTCACATCTCTTTTGATTAAAACACCATCAATAAGGGCATATGGGACAGCCTACAATCTGAAGTGTCTTCTCTTGGTATTGTTCATCTCTGGAGGGCATAGAACTATTCTTAGGAAGTGCATTATGTCTTGGGTCCAGCAAGGAATGGGGACACCATTATTTTCTTCTTGAGTGCTTCCTTTCTCATGGCTGTCTTGCAACGCCAAAACAACCTCCTTTTCATTGTATGATTCCTTTTGTTTGCCTAAAATTAGTTGCTCACACAATCCTTTTCCTCTTACCAACTTGGTGAATTTGATCTCTATGTCATACTCCATGACACGAGTAATCCAACCTGCTCTCTTTTCATTCAAGTCTTTGTTGAGGAGGAAGTCTGTAACTCCCACATGAGAAACCAACAATTGGACCTTATTGTTTGAAACTAGATGCTTGAATTTCTTCAAGCTCCTGATTACTGCAAGAACATGCTTCTCAATGAAGGAATACTTCACCTCATAGTCCTCCAAGATTTGGCTGAAGAAAGCAATTGGATGCTCATCATTGTCTTTGTTCTGCTGTACCAAAATTGCAGAAATAGTATCATCACCCCCAAATGCATAGAGGATGAAATCCTTGGAGAAATCCGGGTTGATGAGAGTTAGGGCTTGAGAGATGGCTTCTTTGATTGCTTCAAAACTTTCCTTTCCCTGTGCTGTCCATTCGAAAGTGATGCTTTTCTTTAACATCTTGGTGATAGGCTTGACTAGGGCTACAAAATTTGGGATGAACCTCCGAACAAAATTTATTCTCCCCAAGAAACTTTAAAGGACATTCTTATGGCTTGGCAATGGCAGTGCTCTTATGGCTTTAAATCTCTCTGGATCAATTGCTAATCCTTCTTTGGAGACAATGTGGCCAAGGAGATTTCCTTCATGGGCTACAAAAATACATTTTTTAGGATTCAAGGAGACTCCAAATCTTCTACACCTTTGAAACACTTGTCTCAAATAAGAGAGGTGGTCTGCTGCATTTTTTGAAAAGACAGTGATATCAGCAACAGTGTTGTTAATCAAACCCTTAAATGCCATGTCCATTGCTGTTTGGAAGGTAGCTCCAGCATTGGACAGCCCAAATGGCATTTTCCTGTATGCATAAGTTCCCCATTTGGTTGTAAAGGTTGTCTTGAACTAATCTTCTTCCTTCACTATAATCTGATTGTACCCCCAAATAGCCATCAAGTAATGAAAACCTCTCAGAGCTAGCAACAACTTGCAAAATTTTCTCCATAGAAGGAAGTGGATAACGATCCTTGAGAGATGCTCTATTCAAATCTCTGAAGTCAACACATAATCTGATTTTCCCACTCTTCTTTCTTACTGGAACCAAGTTGGCTACCCAACTAGAATTCTTGATAGGGAATATGATTCTTTATTCTATCAACTTATTCAATTCTTTTCTCATGAGAGGCTCCATGTGGGGGTTGATTGGCCTTTGTTTTTTACTAATGAGTTTAGTACTTGGATCCAATTTAATGGTATGTTGAGCTAACTCAGGATTGAAACGTTTCAAATCTTCATAGCTCCAAGCAAACACATCAGGGAATTCTTGATAAAGCTGTATGAATTCATACCTTTCTTGCTCAGTTTTCATCTTACTAATTTGGAGTGATTTACCTCCTTCTACCAAGATGGACACTGAATCTTCTCCCTTCACTTGGATTTTTTCTTTGTCCTTCCTAAACTGATCATCAGGATTGAAAATGGACTCCAAAGTAATAAGTCCCTTTGGTAGTTTGTTGGTTCTTAGCTGCACCACTTGGTCACCCTATTGCTACTCCAACTTTTCCTAATTTTTAGCTGAGAACTCAGCCTCTTCTTGCAAAAAATGAATGATTTGCTGATCATTTTCAAACACTTACCAACTTACATTTGTATCTAGCACTAAAGGCCTCACAATCACATGGATGTTTGGCTGTACCTTATCTTTTTGAATTCTTTCAACAACGTCAAAGTCTTCCCAAACTGCTGTAATCCTGTTAGCAGCTTGGTTTTCCTTTCTAGGAATGAATTTTATGCCAAAACCCTCAAAATATTCAATGAGGTTCCACACCCTGTTCTTGTAGCATTTGAGTAGATCATTCTTGACAGCATCCTGCTCCTTAACTTGGTTGACAATCAACTCACTGTCACTAAAGACTTGCAAGTTCTTTATTCCTCTCTTGATTGACCAATGCAATCCTTGTATCAAAGCTTCATATTCAGTAGTGTTATTAGAGCATGCAAACTGAAATCTAAAAGTTGAATAATACTTAACTCCTTGAGGTGAAACAAGCATAGCTCCCCCTCCTACACCTTGTCTACTCCTTGATCCATCAAAAAACAACTGCCATACCTCATTGTCATCCTTGTGGTTTGGCTTGGTGATGCTAGGAATAGGCTGATTTTCTTCATGCATGCAATAGACTCCTAACTCAGATTCTTCTATTTCTTGATAAGGATCAAAATCATGCACCTTGTTTTCCCATTCATTAAGAGTTAGATCTGGGATACTTCCAACCTTGGTGTCAGCTTCATCAGTGCTTGGATAATCCTCTTGATCAAATGCTGAACAATTGGTATTGATTTGGCTTGGAGTGTAAGGCTCAATGTGAAAGTTTGCAATAGGTTCATATCTGATTGTGGCCTTGGTTCCATATCTCATTCTGAACAACATGTGTGACCAATCAGTAGATAAGTAACCTCCAATCTTGGCTATGAAATCCCTTGACAAACATAGGGAAAAGAGTGGTGGAAGGTCTATTATTGAGACATCTTGTAAAACAACAACATTGGGACATGCATGCAAGGTAAGACTCAATTTTTTTATCACTCCAACTATTGTTACTACTATCGCATCCAATTGCACTACCCCTTTGGATATGACTTCATACTTAATTCCCAACTGATCAGCTATTTGATTGGGCATTACTGAACTACTTGCCTTGGAATCAATCATGCAATTTTGTACTAATTGATTCCCAATGATCAATAAAACATAGAATGGAGGTGGCTTCAACATTTTACCTTGCTGTCCTCCATGATTCCCCCACTACAGGGCAGCATTTGTGAGCACCTTCTCTTGCATTTGGACCTGCTAATTCAAAGTTGACCAGTCCTTCATGGCAGCTTGTAAAAAATCTATTTGGCCTGGGATAGATAGTGATTCCCACATTGATATGTTTAATATTTTTCTTCTTCATTTGATCAATGATATTGAATGGAGATGAAGCATCTCTCTATTGTCCCTTGGCCTACACATTTATTCCCTTCACATGGGCAGCAACAACTGGCATTTGAGTTGGCCTAGGAGCTATCTTAGGTAATCCTTGCATGCTTGGGACTGCACTTTGTTTGCCAATAGTTTGTGGAGTGATAGAAGATTGAGGATTGCTTGGTTCTAACGGCTATTCTTCACCCAAATTTCTTTTCTTTGACCTTGTGTTGGCTGCAACACTTTGGGAAACCATTTGATTCATGCGACAAAAATCTTATGCCTGCCAGTTTATAAGTGTGGTATCATTTGGAGTTGACTGTTGCTGGAATGTTTCTTGACTACCCCTCACCCTCCACACCAGTTGTTGCCACCATTAATGCTTGATTCAAGGAATCGTTGAAGCACATGGATTGGTTATGAGGTTGATTACATGGGAAACACCACTCATACTCTTAAGCCATACTGTTTTGTACTGGTACTAATGCTTTAGAGGCAGATGTAGCATTGGGATTATAGGGATGAAATGGTATGTTGGCAGGAGGCCTTGCTTGATTTATATTTGTAGCTGGATTGGGTGATCTTTGGGGTTGATATGGCTTCCTGTTAGGCTGAGCTTGAGGCTAGAAGGGAGGCCTAAAACCTTGGGCTTGCTACCTCTTGAGTGTAACTAGCTCATTACCTAAATTTTGTAGCTACTTCATGACTTCTTAAAGCTCATTTGAGGTACTAGAAGATGAAGTAGAAGCTTCACTTGAATTTTGATTTCTAGGAGCAGGAATAGGAGCTAAATTAGGCATTTGATTAGTTTTTGGGCTCTCTAGACTTCGAAACAGTGGCATTGGAGGCCTAGGAGCTAGCTTTCTAGCTTGAATCAAACAATTTTCAGCTCTAATAGAAATGCTATAAGCAATGGGAATAGTTGTGCCTCCCATGGATTGAATTAACATAGAAATATCAGAATTTAAAGCTTGAAGGTAATAAAGGAAAGCACCTTCTGCTGTTGGCCTGACTGCCACTGGAATTCTCTCCCAAGTCCTTTGAAATCTGAAATTAAAATCTGTCAGCTGCTCATTGGGAGCTCTCTTGATGGTTGTCAACTACTCCAAAAGGGACAAGTTGTCTCCCTTTTCTCCAAACTACTCATGGAGAGCTATACATAACTGGTTCCAATTTTGAATAGAACCTGAGGCAAGACTCCTGAACCATTGCAAAGATTTCCATTTGAATGAAGATGCCAACAGTTTGACAGCAACTTGCATCTCATTGATCTCATGGATTGAACAAATGTTAGCAATATCCTTGACATGATTACCAGGAGTAGTCTGATTCTCTCTAGTAAAGTATGGAATGTTCTTCAATGCTGCAACTGGGATTGGATTTTATACACTGAGAGCAAGTGGGCTGCTGCCAGTGAAATTGACATAGGGGTTGTTTTGTGCCATTCTGATTGGCTTTACAACCCTTGTTGATTGAATAAAAGGCCTACCAGGTGGAGGAGTTGAGAGAGTTCTGTTTGGTGGAGATGGAGACATTTAAATCCTCCTCCCTCTTTTCCTTCTTCTTGAAGATAACTATAGATACTCAAACATCACCTCTTCTTCTCCAACTCTTGACCTTTTTATGATTCTTCTCATGAGTTTTCAGGTTTACACTGCTAAAACTAGCTGATTCTTCTTCCTTGGAGTCGCCAGATGTGTAATTTAGTGCTCTTTTAAGCAAGAATCTTACAACAAATGCACATCATTTTTGTTATAATGAAGATGAAGACCTCTAAGGTCCCACTGAGCATGCCAAAACTGTTGTTGCAAATCAACATCACCCATGGATGTTGATCAGATTTCTAAGTTTGATCATCCTAAGCATCCAGTGTGATTGCACAACATTGAATCCTCTGCCATTTTTGGGACAAGTCCCACACTTGGGGGGAGGATTCAATGTTGTGCAATCACACTGGATGCTTAGGATGATCAAACTAGAAATCTGATCAACATCCATGGGTGCTATTGATTTACAACAACAATTACTCACATTAATTTTCTTTAAACAGTGGATTGGCAGCCATCTGTGAAGTATCACACTTCCCAGATCTAGCATATGCTAGGTAGTCCACTCCAAATATTGTTTAAATTTTATTTGGTGGTATTGTTTTCCATTTCATGTAGTTCCTCCAAGAAAAAAGGAAGCTCTCACGATCAGCTATGGATTCAAAAGTCATTCGTGCGCAACAATCTACAACCAACATTTTAACAGGTATTCCTCCTAACCCATTACCCTTATTTGTTTCATCAACATTCAAAGAAACACTCTAGAATCAGGTGAAATATTTTGGCACCCAATAGTAAAGAAGACCTACAACAACATTTGCGGTCTTATAAACACGGGTGTAATCTGATCACCCATGATGATGCTCTACTCCTGAGGACCTTTCCCATGTCTCTAACTGGACCCACATTGGATTGGTATAGTGGTTTGCCTAGAAAATCTATATTCTCATTTAATCAGGTATCCCAAGCCTTCTTGGATCACTTATTCATTAATACCATTAAGAAGGTTACCATGACTGACCTATACTCTACATGTTAGTATGATGATGAATCTATCGTAGATTTTGTTACTCGTTGGCAAAGCTTGATCAATCAGATCACATTCCAACTACCGTAAACCAGACTCATCAAACTATTCACACGGGCTTGTGCTAGGCATATCTCACCAACCCTACAGGTCCAAAATTTTTGAACCTTTTATGAAGCATTTACCATGGCACAAAAGCTAGAGATTTGGGCCATTAAAGAAAAGAAAATTCAATTACGTAATAAGAACTCGGCATTCAAGTCAAATGATACCTCTTATTCTTCAAAACCACAAAACAATTATTCAAAGTCTAAGGGGACTGCTAACGCAGTGGTACTCAAATTTGGCTCAGCTCATTCATCAAATTAGGATAGCCCCTCATCTAATCTCTCACATGTTTAGACATTTCAATTCAGACAGGAAAAATGGAAATATACCCCAATTGGGGAACCTTATTCTTCTATCTTAGAAAATCTCATCAAAGCTGGGGCCATCACCCTTCCTCCCATGAAACCACACACTAGTTTTGACCCTACTCGCCCCACACCCATGTGGTATAAAGAGCATAAATTCTGCAACTACCATCGAGTAAAGGGTCATAGTGATGGAAATTGCATCACCTTCAAAAAAAATTTCCAAGAAATGCTCGAGAAACACGAGCTAACCTTGGATAATCCTAATGCACCTGCCAATCAAAACCTGGTCTTTAAGAAACCTTTTCCTAATCACGCCCCTTCTTCTGATCAAACCAAAGAAACTTCAACTCGTGATAGCCATACCTGTGAGGTCCATGCTATTTTTAGTGATACACTCATTGTTGCCCAATTACCTCATATTCCTTCTATAGAGGAAATCCTAGCCTGAAGTCCTCAACCTACACTTGAACCCACCTCACTTATTCCTCCACCTATAGAGGAACACCTTTCGCTTCCTTCATCACTTTTGGAGGAGCCTTCAATTAATATCAAGACTATTTCAGCTCTGGCTTCTCCACCTAGAGAACTATCACCCACAGTACTCATCATGGGTTATCTAGTTGTGTCCTCCTGAAGGAAAATTTGATGATGATGAACTTCTTGATGAGGACCTTGTTTCACCAGCTCTCATTCCCATAGTCCTTTCCTCACTACCCACTCAACAACCACAACCTCCACCCCCATAGCTCCTAGAACCACCTTTGAGATTTGAAATTAACATGGTTTGCATCAATGACCTCACCAAATCTCCACCCAAATGTCAATGTGCCCATTTCATCCCACAAAGTTCCTTCCTGCCACTGGGTTTTTTCCCTTCATGTTGTTATACATTTCATGGCTCACCTACCTCACCTACCTCCCCACCTCAGATCAACATGATCCACATTGCTACTCATGCTTAGAAGGATAAAGGTAAGGAAAAGGAAACTGACTCACCAACCAATCCTATACCCAACATACCATCTACACCCACACCTAAAATTGCTATCTGCAGCCCCACATATTCATATTTCTAATGGGGTCACACACCGCGTGATGCTCAAACAACTAGACCAATCGCCCCTCAAAATGTCCTTATATGACCTCATCCAAACCTCAGAATCCCATCATCAAGCTTTCATGGAAGTCCTACAATCTATTGAGGTTTTACCAAATGACCCCCATCCACCTCTATTCTCAGGACCATTTCTTATTTAGTCGAGTCCATAGTGATGATACCTAAGCCATAACATATACATATCAGCCATGAAGCTCCATGTATCTCTCAAACATGTTCCATGTTAGGCCATCTCCTCCTAAAAACTCCCTCACTAAGGCTAAACCAATCCTCACCTCATCTCATTATGACTAAAACACTATACACATGGATGCATCCACCATCACATGATCAAACAAGTGGGCATGCTCCTGAAAATATGATCAAATCTCCTCAAAATCCCCTCCTACAAAATAGTCTGAGGGCGCATTGTATATTTCGAATGTTTGATACCATTGCTATCTATGATCGTGCTCCAATTTACTCATCACTTACCAAGATCCCAAACTCATAATAACACATCATCGATCACATTCCATACATAGTATGAAGTCACAACATCAATATGCAAACTTATAATATATCAAACTTACATTGTGTAACTATTTCTTCCACCACTATATCATCCTCAGGGATAGGTCCCTCATCTCCTGTTGGCATTTCTCCACCTCCTTCCTGTGTGCAACTTAGTATATCTCTCATTGCTTCATCCACCACTAAAAAGAACAATAACACTCATCAGTGCTCTACCCACCACTACAGTATAGTGTTGGTGTGCACCTTAGCATTATCAACTTGAATCAGAACTATCTTTGTATTTTCCTCATCCTGCAGCTAGCATAGCTATAATTAAGACTCATATGAGCCCTGAGCATTTACCCCTTATCTCTCCTCACATCCTGAATTGATATATTCCATACACACATATTTTGGAGGAATATCCTGAGGTTATCCCAAATTACTATGACACATACTCATATTGAGAAGATACTCAATTACTCCTAGAAACATGTTCTCTAACCACTTGCTACGTTGAGATGCATCATAATTCAACATGATCCTCATACCCAACCACCATAGTCCCTGTATGGCCTCTAAATCAATGCAACAGGCCCTTATCCTATCCAAAATAGACCTCTATGTTATCATGGGTATCAAACCCAAGACCCCTATGTTCCAACCCATCTAGCTGAAAAAATATCAGGTTATGCCCAAATCCACTTATGAACCACTCAATGAAATTCACTATTACTATGAGCTCATACACCCATATATGTAAAAGTGTAGCATCACCAATTCCCCCACCATAATCCTCCTGTGTAAATATATACAAATATTTTATACAAGTGAGGCCAACACACAATCACTCCAAGCATACCATGCGTCCCATGCTGTTCTATGCTCATATAAATCTTGTGCATCCTATATGATATAGATACACCTCCTCTGTCTATATAACTGACACAAGAAACCAATACACAACTATAATAAAATTCTGCTCCCAACAATGGAACACCTAATCTCACTAGGTCATCCATGGTAATTGATGATTCTACATGTGCCTGAGACCCTATAAAATACTATCTCACATCTCTTTGCTGCCATCGTGTATCACCTGGAGCATAACTTACACTCAATCTCCCACTAACTAGAAACCATAAGTATCCTATACACATCCTCCAACATCATTTTCATCTCTCTCATAGGAATCCAAAATGGTACATGTATCTCAGCACACCATCTCTCGTAGAGTGCAATAATCAAATGGATATTATGGAAAACCTACCTCAATCTAGTGATGTGTTGTAGTTTGACATGGTCTAATATATCTCACTCGTCCTCCTCTAATCCTAGTGCCAACAATGTAGATAAATTTTTCCTGTAATGAAAAGATAGGCACGCAATGTATGTCTCTCAAGTTAGCACATCAAAACAAAAGCAATCAAAAAACCTTGAATTAAGCATCTCATCTCTATGCAAAAATTATTGTCATAAGATCACACACCTCTGGACAATAACATCCAAGAACGTTTGAAACTAATGCCTAGTAAATTGGATGGTAATGCTCCTATAACTAGATATATATATATAAAAAAAAAACCATCCCCACAGGACTCTGTCTTGGACAAAAACCACCCAATTTCATAAAAAAATGAAAAATATAAAAACATGAGCTAAAAATTATCTTTAGTAATACTACCTAACCTACTTCAAAAAATCACTACTTACAAGTTGATGTCTTAAATTGTCGATCCGAATAAAAAATACCTCTACAAACTCTATCGAACCTTGATGGATAGATTTCCTCTCATGCACATGTAAAATTGTCACAATCCAAAGATCCAATCACACTAAGTCAATTTACAAATGAAATTATTATTGAAATTTATATCATTACTATTTATAGTAAATCCTATTATTATTGCACTTTTTATGGTCATTACTCTTCTTCTTACAATAACTAATTCACTTACATTGTTTCCTCCGTATCTTGAACTTTGTTTGTACATTTTTTGCCATACCGTCAGTGGCCCTAGAACTGTATATTTTCGATGTTTACCACATTGAACATGCCACACTTCTTATACTTTGTTACATGATACACTTATATTTCACTCAATACTAGATAATTCTATTGTAAGATTCTAGTTCTATTCCAAATGAGCATCTACTTTTCTTTTGGCTCATGATTCACTCACCTTTCTTCTCATCCTTCACCGTAAGGGAGGGAAAACATTCTTGATTTTTTATATTACCCCTCTTAGAATGATTAGAGAAAATTTCAAAATGTAATACTCACAATCATGTCACATAATGCCAATCATAAGAGCAATATCCAAATCCTACAAAATTTTATTACCTAAAATCATAATGTTCAATCTATTACCAAGTACAAAAAAATACCTTATATTCTCACAACTTTTCTCCTCAAATGACATAGTATGGAGGTAATTCAACTCTCCAAAAGAAGTTTCAAATCAATCAAGTTCAAAAAAATATTATGTTTCAATCAATATAAGCCATTTCTAAATTCTAATTCCAATAATATCAATTTCCATCCCAAATGACCTAACATTGGGAGGCAATCAAGATTTCAGGCACTGTCCCATTTGGTACCTAGTTTGCAGCCTTACATCGTTAAGTAAGGGCAATAAGATGTCGTTTCCCATCTTTGGCCACTTCTACATGGAATGTTTTATGTAGACTAGTAAACACAGTAACATTTGGTTCATTTCCATCTACAGTGGTGGAATCTATTTTGAGGAAGTGTCATGATGGGGAGAAAATATTGATCACGCCCCCAAAACTCTTTCTCTAGATGCTAGGATGTTGAATTTTTTTGAGTTTTTCACATTGGATCAAGAATTTATCACTCCTAGATTCATCCTTCAATCTCCAAGTTTAAAAGTTTCTTACATCTCCAATAGCACGTTTTCTAACTAACAACTTATTATTGTAGACAACAAACTCACCCCGCATGGATCAAAATAGTGATCCATGGTTATCCACAACTATTGAGATTATTACTATTGGCAAAACTCTGGTTACAACTCATTTATGCCCTCTACAGGTATGCTCTTCTTATTATCCTTTATACTATTTAATTCCATCTAAATAGCATAAGGGGGGAAATGTAGACACAAAATTATTCACTTATTACTATTACATCATGCATCTAGTATGTTGTTGTATACATGATATTTAAGTATGAAAGATTAGAAAATGGTGACACCTTTTCCTTGTCCTTCAATTTTCTTTTGATTGATTTTTATCTGTGATATTATATTATACTTCTTGGATTTACATATTTTGGTTGAGTCACAGGGATCCATATCCTCCCTTGTTGGTCTTGTTTCTATTTTTTGTCTTTGGGACAATACTACACCCATTACAAAGGCACTATTGTTCTGGGCGCTAGTGTCCCTTCTGGGTGCTTTTTCTCCATTCTCTTTGGTTTTCTAAATTACTATTTGGAACTTAACTTTGGGTCTTTTCTAATTCTTTGGGTCGGACCTTTAGTGTCACTAAGTGTTGAAATTCAAACAAGGAAGTCATATATATACACAACTTACACACTATTATTATGGAATAAACAATTTGGGGCTAATAATTTCTATCTACTACTTGGGAAAAGAGAAACATTCAAGGAATACATTTTTCCTACATTATTCACTACATAGGAGGGGTTATTTTTGAATTCCATACCAAACATTCATCTTGGGGGAAACATAGTTGTAACTCACTATCTTAGTGACATTGGTACTAGGGAAACCTACCTTCAAGGGACAAAATTCAATCACACACACACACACACTAGAACTACACAGATTTTAAAATTTAGTGCAACACTCGATGAAAATCACATTGGGGTGATCGTTGAGGTTAATCCAACTCAAGCATATATATTATTTGTTTCATTTAATAATCACCCAAGCCTTGTGTAGGTAGCTAAGTTTTTTTTTGTATGTTCAAGTGTGATAATGAAAACCTACAAAAAATGTAGAGCTAAAAATAGTGAAAGTAAGAAGACAAGTTCAATGTAAGAGCTAAAAATATTAGAAGCAGAGTATTTACTAGGACACCAATGCCTAGTTCAGACATTAGCACCTAGGTAGTTTTTTCCTTCTATGGGATTCTACTTGAAGGAGTTTTAGATTATATTTTTCTAGATGAAGCTTACTTAGTCCAAATCCAGCTTATTCCACTTAGTTTCTAGCTCAGAATCAACCTAGATATCTGAATACATGCTAAGTCACTCTTATCTCACTATTTATTACATGATAGATATTTCTTATTAATGTTATATCTATTTGATCTTATCCCTATGAATAAGATTTATTTTTTTTAAATTAGTATTTCATCTTGAACTACCCTTGGAGTTATAAGAAATACTTCTAAAATTGTTATGCTCATATCCGTAGTTATGGTATCCATCTTTGGAGTTGATTAAGACATCCATGGAGCTAATGAGAGAGGTGTTGGAGATCCTCTAAGGCTGGTTATATATGGTGCTTAGTGCTCAAAATACTTTATTCAATAATTATGGCTTAGCATGGATTGCATATGCACAAATTGACATCTTTTTCCCAATAATAAGTAGAAAAATAGATTAAAAATTTTCGAAAGAAATAATCATGACATATACTCTCTATTTTATTCTAAATAAAAAATATAATTTAAAAAATTACATATAGATCCACTTGTATGTAATTTATGCAAGGAAAAAGAATGCCATATTTGGTATATAATGGGTGATTTTGGGGGCTCATAAGGGAATCCTATCCCTCCTCCAATTCACAATAACGTTATTCAATTATTAAAAGAAAAACCCCTAGCTCCCTGCATAACTTATATGGATATAGGGAGGATATGTCCTACCATTTACAATGATGGGTCATTTGACCTAATCATATATCTTAAAAAGTTTGGAAACATCTATAAGGACTGGATTCAAACCAATACCTATGCTACAAGTAAACTCTTGGAAAATAATTTTTAGAGGGGATTATTTATAATGGTTTAATAAAATCCATTCAAACTCTATAGTTTATATAGAGAATTTATTGCAAGTATTAATGTAGGATTTATAACACCATGATCTTCATAAAAATACATTTAAATAACGCATCAATTGAAACATTCTCTTAAGGAATCAACCCTCGATTTCATCAAATGATGAAAGATTTTATATAATTAATCCAACCATCATTTTGATATAATATTTTCCAAATCTTCCTTAAATATATTGTTCATTATCTCTATTATAAGGTTTTGTCCTTCTCTCCCACCGCATTATAAGAGGCTCTTGAACAAGAAAAATTATAGGTCTATTTATGCAAGAATTTGAATAACTGTATACACCATCAAAAACCCTAAAATCAATGTAAAATGTCATCAGACCTAAAGCCATTTATAAATAAAAAATATATCACACATTCCAATTCAAAAAATGATGCTCAAAATGTTACTTCTCATAACCCAAACCATCCACATTTATTGCATGGTGAATTATTGAAAGTTATTCCCATAACTTGTATTTTCCTCATACTAAAAAACTATCGACTTCCTTCAATATTTACCTCTTTAGTTGGTGGCATACCACTATCTACCATTCCCATGATGATTGTAGGGATATTAAGAAGGTTTTCTTTAGTGTATTCTTTGGACCTTATTTTGACAATGACATTATTATCTAAGAATGCTATGAGAAATATTAATCCCTTCTATAAGCTCATACGAGCCTCCAATCAAGGATCAACCATAACAAAGAACTTATGAATAAGATTGTAGGTGTTATTAAAGGGTCTTATGATCACATAATTCAATTCATAATATGTAAATATGGAAAAGGCTATTTATTAATTTAAGCCTACACATATGAATACCATCCATAAACCCAAAAATACTTCACCTAATAACAAAAAAACTTACTGATACATCCCATGCACCATCCAATGAAGAGTTTATTCCTTCAGTTGAGCCTCATCCTAAAGGAAAATTTCCCTCAAATTCTCAAGCTTCTAATTATATATCCATATAATTACCCAAGGATGATATGATTAATTATGAAATATTATTTCATGTTGATGGTCCCTCTCCTTATGACTATCATCATTCATGATGCCCAAGTACGAATTTTCTTGGTAGATGAAGGATAAAGTATTAATGCTTCTTATCTCTCTTATTAAAATCATAAAATTATCTAATGATGACCTTAAACATACCTGGTTAACTTGTTATGGATTTGAAAAAACACATCAAAAACTGCTTGGTTGTATTTTTCTCCCTATTACAGTATGCCCCAAATCCATCTACACCAAGATTATGGTTCTTAATAGACCTATTTGTTCTAATATTTTACTCGATAGAACTTGGAAACATTGCATGTGTATATATGCATCATTCAAGTAATAATGCCTTAATATTATTCATAAAAAACAACAATATAAGCATGATGTCAATCCTAATCCATAGGACATACATGTACCTTTCACTAATAATCCTTTCCACATTCATACTACTTATATGATGCATAGTGTTCCATATCTTGAGTTATATGACTATAGACCTAAGATTAATGTCACTCTTCCTGACTCAAATGATAATTAACCTAATGAACTATAATACATGGGTAGCAAGAAAAATCTACCACAATCCATCACTGATTGGTTTCTTTCATTTTTTACCTTGGGACCAGTTTCATATTGTATTAGAATTTGAGGAGACTCCTTCTAATGAAACAAAAACCTCCTATGACCTTAAGAAATATCTCTTTAAATGTAATGAATTCAAAATCACCAAACCATTTCATGATTATCCACCTCTTTATCCCCTATATTTCAATAAGTTGGGCATCCTTTAAAAAGAACCTTATTTTAACATTATTAACCCTAATGAACCTAAGATACCTACATGCACCACTCTTCCCTCCTATGATGAGGATTACATCATATCAAAAACACAATATAGATACATCTATGTACTTCATTATCAAAATATAATGCCTTGAATGCATACCTTTAATCATAAAACCAACATGATTGGTGCTTCTTCTGCGGCATCTCATGATTCCACTTATTTCACCACACCATATTTTTTGGTCCCCTCATAGTTCCCACCCTATCTTCAAATAAAAAATGTAACTCCAATAAATCTTCAAAGAATAACACCTTCTCTTTCTATAAAATTATTTAAATTAACCAGTACATCGACCTTTTATTTTTCTCTAGTTTCATCCCACTTGGGTTTATCCTTCTTGCTTGGGTTTATACAACCATTGGTTCCTATTTTGGATACTTTGGTAATTTATTTATTTATACCTATAGTCCCATAAAATCCATCCATTAAATTCCTTCTAACACCTTTTTTCACACTTAATCATCCTTATAACATCCATACATCATTTTTTTCAATCTTTAGAGGTTTTATTCACCCCTGAGTTATACTTGCATGGCCTCCTAGCTAGGTGATTTATGTATTATTTTAGTAATTATCTTATAATATTCCTGTTATCCAAAATGTGCCCCTGCTCATTTTTTGTGGCTAACTCCTCTCATTTTTTCCTCTCTTGTGCCTCAGTCATAATATTTTTCTTTTCAGGCACTCAAAACCTTCTGGAAATGACACCATTGGATAGAGCTCTTTCTCAGCTTTCTAGAAAGGTAAAGTTTTCCTCCTAACTCCATGTATTTTTCAAGTTATGGCTTGGCGGAGTTTTTGTGGAAAATTTTCCCCTGAAAGGCCCGCGGCTAATGAGATGCCACCACATGGCACCTAGAGTGGCAGAGCGTGGGGAAATTTTGGAAAATTTTCCAATTGACCAAAAAGGTGCAAAAATTTGAATTTGTGCCCGTAGCCCGATTTGGCCCTGTTTTGCCCTAAAACTTCAAATCACCATATCTTTCGATCCAGAGCTCAGTTTTTCATGTTCTTTATATCAATGGAAAGCTGGTGAAATTCTCTACAATATTATGGGGTCAATTTTTCATTTTGGTGGAGTTTGAAGAGATAAAAGCAAAAAACACTTCTGGCACGTGGTCATGGACAGAAATGACGTTTCAACCACCCGTTTTTAATGAAGAATGGCTCGCATTCTCTCCCAACATGGCTAAAATGTTAGGGGAATGGGTCTGTCAGGGCACCCATGCTATTTTTGATGGCATTTTGGTCAATGTTTGAAACCCCCCTTACACTTTTCCCACTTTTCCCTCTTCTCCTGGGGTCGTGGTTTGGGCAATACTGTAAAAGCCAGAAATGCGTTCATTTTGTCAAATGAGAGACACGTTTTCAGCTCTGTAACTTCCTTTTCTTCCCTCCTGGCAGAATTTGTGTAGAAATTTTACCTTTCCATGTAATGCAACACCTTTCTTTGCCTCTGAGCACGGTAATGTACTGTAATTGGGTCCCGAGATGTTGATATATGTTGTGTGATTAAATCCCTCAAATCTTTCTATATCTAAATCATTCTCTTCTTGATCTTTCATTACATTTTGAGCGTTTGTGCTGTTTTTTGTGCTGTTTGTTCCTCCTATGGATTGTGGTATTTCATGCAGCATTAGGTGGTCTATACCTAAACTCCTTTGTGATCACCTTATTAGCCTTAGTTCTTTCTCTTTCTTTGCATTCTCTATCTCTGTCTCCTTGGATTTAAGAGTTGATTTGGAGTTTAAACCTCTGCA